>APFE031221542.1:32081-45484 GCA_000404065.3 Pinus taeda
AATATTTAGAGAAGGATTGCTCTTGTTTGTTCTGTTTGTCACTAGAGAGTCTTAGACTCCTAGGGAGGTTAGGTTTGTCCGCAAAAATAACTCTTTCCGCATGACACCAGGCTTCATGAAAATCCTCCAGGAACTTGTGATATAGATACTTGGCCTAATTGTATTGGACCCCTTTGTTGCACTGCATAGCCATAGATATTATTAGTGCCAGTACTTCATCAGTGCGGCACTTCCACATTATTTTTCTAGCCAAAATTTGTGCAGCAAGCTGCACAACGCCATATGATATGGAGCTAATGGCATATCCGCGTGACTTCTTCACCAACCCAAAGTCGCTCTTCATCTGACCTACAAGCTTCTTCTCCTGTGATTTCCCCATAAAAGCATCTGCGGGGTTCACGCCATGATAAGGCAACAAGATGATGTGGTGGACCAACATGTCATCAATTGGAATGGGCCCTCCCAGCCAGAGGCACCCATCATGGACCAACTCCAACAATTGATGCACAAATATAGTATTAATGAAACTGCGACTAAAGTTTGGCACCCACAACATGTTGAGCAATCCCATGCGCTCAATGCTAGCTACCCACTTCATTGGCTCAATCCTTGTGATAGTCAACTCCTCATAGTAGAAATTATTCAAAGGTTTTTTGGGTTCCAAATGTGGGAAATTTGTATGATCACCCAAGTCCCAATCCTTTATCTTTAGAAATGGTACCCGGGCCAACAAATTACCCTCCACAAGTACATCCTCTGGGAATAATGGTGTGAAGACCTTGTATTTTATCAAGTCTAGGTCCTTAATCACTTTGGCGGTGGATTTCTTAGGGGTTACATAAGGTGGTAGCCGAGTAATTGACACTTCTTCCTCTGTGTCATTATCTTCAACCCCCATATTCAATTCTTCCTCATCCAAATCCAAGGGTTCCATTGATTGCTTTCTTTTGTCCATCCGACCCTTCTGTATAGACTCCATTAGATTTTTGCGTGGCGATTTCTGTACCGATGCTTGCTGTGGTTTCTTTTGCTTCTTCTCTCCTACTATGGAGGCAATGGGTTTATGCCTCGACATCCTAGGCATTGTGGTAGGGACTGGTGGTGTTGTAGTCATTCTTTCCCATAATATTTCCTTGTGCCACTCAGGTAAATCCACCCCAAATGCAAATCCTTGTTGTGAAAAATTCTTTTGTATCTCTTTCCAATCCCATCCAGACATGCATCAATCATGTCATCGCAAACTAAGGTGAAAAATCTTAAGGAAATCTCTTTGGAAGCAAAGTGTTCGAATGTGGAGAGGGATAGTGTATTTATATCCCTTTTTGAATTCAAATCCATTCGTTACCTCCATATCTCCTTCATTAATTCTCTTTTGGTGATAGATTCGCAAATATATGCTCCTTAAATGCTTCCCCCACCACTCCCTTTAACAGAAAAATAGACATCTAATCAGCTACATTGCTTTTAACGATTACTTTTTGGCTAGGCTGTGTGTCACCCACCATGCTAGAGAAGCCCTGTTGTCGCAACTCCCCTCTGCGCCTTTCTTTTAATCATTGTGCAACCCATTCACTTTGCCAAACTATCCTTCTAATAGCATAGTTTATAGTCCTGCACTTCCTTGCAATTGCCTAAAGTACTAAGACTGTCCTGCATCCATATAGTCATCACTTCACAACTTCAACTAGCTCCCATTGATTCTTCCTGAAAATAGCTCCCTATGCAGCTTCACGAGCTAAACTACACCTCCATCTATAATCTCCTTGAATATGTATGGCCCCAACCAATGCATCAGAAACTTTCGTGGAAACTTCGTAAACTTGATATCATACATCAATATTAAATATCCATTTTTAAAGGTGCACTTCTTAATGTGGCGATCATGCCACACCTTTTCTGGAGCCTTCTACACCTGCTGATGAAAGCCTACCAAGAAGCGATCTTCTTCCAACTCAATTATCTGTGCGAGTCATTCTTCCATTATATCCCTATCAACCATCTCTGTGACTGCAACAATCCTCAAACTGGGCATGATGTACTCCATTGGCATCACTACCTCTTGTCCATAAACCAACCTAAATGATGTCTATCTAGTCAAATTCTCACAAGTAGTTCTATATGCCCAAATAAAAGCTGGTATGCGCATATCCCAATTGTTCCTATTTGCGTTATAGATCTTCATCAAAGCATTCTCCAAGATTTTATTAAATGCTTCAACTATTCCATTTTCGTGAGGATGATACAATGTGCTTTTCTGACGATACATATGGAATTCTTCAATAAAAGTAGCAATTGTTTTATTTAGGAAATGCGAACCCCTATCGCTCATCAAAATATTAGGAGAACTAAACTTAGACAAAATGTATTCAAATATAAACTTTGTAGCTGTCGCAACACTGCAATCCTTCACGAGCTGTGCCTCAACCCACCTGGTCAAGAATTATGTCATTGTGATGACGTATCTTGCTCCTATCTTCTTTCCTGGTGGTTGAATAGGTCCTACAAAATCTATTTCCCATTTATTGAATGCTTGTAATGAAACTTGTGGGTTTAGGGTAATTCAACCCTTCACGATGTCCTCCTAGTCCTCTGTCAAACATCACATGCCCTACAATATTCCTTGGTATCCTTGTGCACAGTTGGCCACCATAGCCTAGCTCGTAGGATCTTCTGTGCAGTCGCTCGTCCAACATAATTTCCTCCAGCAACTCGTACATGTGCTTGATCAAGGATACTTTATCGTTCATAATCTAGGACATACCTGTGCATAACTTCATCTAATCCCATTTTATACAAGTGCCTTGCAATGAAGGAGAAATATGGAGGCCTAACCACTAATTCTTTCTTCTGTTATGTCATATACACTTCAGGAGTTGTACCTGTAGATAGGAATTGGATTATATTTTCAAAGTGTTCATATGCAATGTGCACAAAAAAGAGCTGTGCATCACGCAATCCTTCATCAAGACTTGTAGAATCTTCACCATTCTCAATCTGTGAAAGGTGATTTAGTCTGACATTTAATCTCCTTGGCTTCACAATTACTTCAAAGTCATGTTCCTGAAATATAAGTAACCACCTATAAATTCCCCCCCGCCCCCCAACACATGCTTGTTGACTAAGTACTTCAGAACTAAATGGTCGGTGTACATTTTGAAGTGCACATCCAACAAATAACGCCTAAACTTTTGGAGTGCATATACCATCACCAACCCATCATGCTTTGTGGTTGAATAATTCTTTTCTGCCTTATACAAATTTCTGCTCCCAAATACAATACGATGGTCGATATCTCCTATGCCTGGTTGGGTTAACACTGCTCCTAATGCTATGCAAGACACATCTACATGTACATGTAATTCCTTCCAATTGGGGAACACTAAAATAGGTGTTGTAACCATTTTTCCCTTCAACACATCCAAGCTTTTTTGGAAATCATCATCCCAGGAAAGCGTCGCATCCTTCAATAATTTTTCCATATGCGCAGTGATCTGGACATATGCCTTGATGAAATTTCTATATGCAATGTTGCGCGCAACTATTTTACATTTCTTGGAGGCTCCAAATTGACAATCAATGCAATTTTAAAAGGGTCCACTATCAACCCTTGCTTACGAACAATGTGGCCCAAACATATCCCATATGGTATGCAAAATATGCACTTCTTTAGATTAAGGGATATTTGATACTTCCTACAAGTATCTAGCATTAGGCAAAGACTTGCAACATGATTTTTCACTAATCCAAACACTGTCCAATCATCAAAATAAACCTCCAAAAACTTATGAATAAATTCTTTAAAGGCTACGACTACCACCCTAAAAAAGATCAAAGGGGCATTCTTAAGTCCAAAGGGCATAACTGTATACTAAAAAGAGCCCCATTCTATGGTGAAGGTAGTCTTACTTTGATCTTCTGGTGTGATCTTGATTTGGTGATATCCTGAGAACCCATATATAAAAGATTAGGCTTCTTGACCACTAACGTTCTTCAACACTTCATCTGTAAACGACGTAGGGAATGGATCATGTAGACAAGCATCATTTAACTTCCTTAGATCTACATAGATTTAGATTTCTCCCTTCATCTTCTTCTCCTGAACTACCATAGGACTAACCTAGTCCAATCCTTCTACAGGCTCAATAATCCCTACTGCAAGCATCTTATCTAGTTCTTCGCACACTTTTTCTTTGTACTTAGGATTCAATCGACTTCACATATGGATTTAGGTTGATTTTCATAGCACCCAGATCACCCGCGATCCCTTTTAGATCAAAGAACCTTGTTGGAAACAAGTCCTGATATTCCCACAATTGCTCCACGACCTTGTAAACTATGTCCTCATCCCAGTAATCCCCCATATTAGCAAACTTCTGCTATGAGTCTGATCCGATGTTCACTTGCTTGGTTTTCAATGGTTTTGAGATGTCAAGAACTTCTACCTTAGGCCTAGCATATTCACACTATCCCTCTTACTAAGGGAAATTGATATTCCTGGGATCTTCCTCACCTTCTTCTATGGTAACGTTGTAGCACTCCAGAGCATGGCATAACTGTGTAGTCCAGTTTGGTTGTAACCATGTGACAGGCTCTACATGCATTTTGAATATTGCATCCTCGATTTCCTGTAATTCTTAATCAATACATTCAAATCCATCCTCAAAATTGAATGTTAACAGAAAGCTTTCATTCTAAATGTCTCACTCTAGTGCTTTGTGTCACAACTCTGTTTCTAGATACCAATTCATCGGAATAGTATCCAAAGTGTGGCATAATATATGTACCCATTCAAGTTGTGGTTCATCTCCCCATGTTTCATCCAATGAGCCAGATGCTTGTGTGGATCATCCTTCCCTGTATATTTTTCAGTAATGCGGGTATTGGCATATCCAAACCACAACTTCATCATCATTCAGTACTTGTTCCAGTTTGCAAAACTGTTCTTATGTGTACCACACTTTTATGTGGAATTTTGCATCTACGGATAAACACAATTTCCATAGATGGGTAGATACATCTAGAAAAATAGATTTAAAGTGCTTAACCTTTTACTATAGAATATAAATAAGACAAGGGACCTACTTGATATCTTTCGCTTTCCCTTTGTCTCCTTTGTTTGGCTCCTCTCACTCCTTCTCGAACTTAATCCGCTGGAGAAGTACTTGCAATCATAAATAGAGGTCAGAAACCAATCAAAGCAACAGACCTATCTATTATAAGCAAATGGAATAAAAAACGTTTACACATATAATCATCTTACATGAAGAATAATATGGGAAAATGTGTAAATAACTTTATTAAGTAGAAGGAAGAATTACAACCATGAAGTCCAATCCATTGTCACTCTTCCAGCTTGGGTTCCAACCAACATCACATCAAAAGCAAAACACTCCAGTAGCATAACAATACTTGCTTACAATCTCAAACCTCATACCAACAGTATCTCCTTACAAATTCTCAAAGTCCAGCCCCTGATCACTTAGATGAGTGCTCAATTTATAGGAAAATTATGGTGGTTTGGTCATAAATGAGGGTATTTCATAGCCTTCCAAACCTAGAGTTAGTTTCCATGGAGGAAGGGATGAGAGGATAGGATGTTACTTAACTCATTCCCTATCCATTTTCGAGTTCATAGGAGATGATAAGTGTGGGAATCTTCTAGATGTCTCCAAAAGATAAGAATATTCCTAGAACCCTATGTGGATTTCGCTCAATATCACCTAGCAGAGGTCAAAATGGGCTTAAGTTCTTTGGAAGTCACCCTGACATGGGCCTACCTACACTAAAGCACACTTACCCTTGTCCAAGGCTGCACTGGTCCCTCAAGGAGGCATTTCTAGAGGGCTTCAGGCCAAAAAACTCTCAGGGGAGGCATTCAAAGTGTTGACTTGTCTAGGGCATGTAGAAACTTAATTAGGGTTTGATGAGCCCCAATAGTATTGATCTAAATGATGGGAGTGATGTTCTCAAATGGATTTTTAACAACGGCCCCCTAAAGCATGAAGGCGAAAATGTTAATGTTGAGTGATATGCTTTACGATGTAATGAGGAGGTTCCGAAGTGGTTGGTGACCTGCATCAATTACAATAGATAAGATCATGATATTTTGATTTTTTCTCATGAATTGCTAAGGGAAGGCATACCCATGCTCAACATATAAAATTTTATTACAAGCACATAGATAGTTGTCTAGAGATATAGACACATGATAGGATGACTATCAATGTAAATCCATTGTACGGATGATTTGGTACTTTCCTGAATTTGCAGCCTGTATGGATGAAACTAGATCCAGGCTCTTCTATGTCATTCAATTGTTCGCTCAAGTACAAGTCTAACCATGTGAAAATTTTATCTGAATTTGAACACAGGAAGACACCATCTGATTACTAGCCAATGATGTAAGATGTTAACAGATGCGAGAGAAATCACTGATAATGATAATGATCCTCAAGGTATTGCAGTACATTCTGCATGGTGTGAATGGATGTTTTGATGTTGAATACCATAAAAAGTCTTTTGGTCAAAGGCCATTAATGTCAACCTATCACCAGAAGCAAGAAATTTTCCATTGATGTAAGCAAGCCTCAAGGTACTGGAAGGGTGTTTCTAAGTTAATTTCCAGGATAATGTGCTGATGTCAACAAGAAGTGACTCATCGTAGGAGGGCCTTGATGTATCTAACATCAACAACACAAAACAAGTGTAATGATTTTGGATATGGAATGCGACTGACGACACAAGGTTCAGGAATGGAGGTCATGGAAATGAAGGTTTATGAGTATTGCAAAGGATGAATTAAAACTGAGTGACTTCTCTTGAACATGTTGGTGACATTGAATGGATTGGCAGCATTGACCCAAAATCAAAGTAATGGATGGTATGATAGACCAAGGTGTGATGACCATCAAGTATATTACCCAACCCAAATTGTCACAGAGATGAAGTGAAAGTGTCATGTTCAAGAGCAACCTGTTTCCATAAAGTGGTTTACCCCTTTTCCCATTTTCCCTAGTCATTGCTGACCAATACCTCTTTATTTTTTAACAATCTTGAGGAGGATAACATATGCTTGTTGTATAATTCCACTCTTTGGGAGAATCCATTGCTATGTGATGTTTTAATGAGCCTAGCGAAGGTGAAACTCGGTCTTTTCATGATAGACAAGTTTGTCACTATTTGATGTTTTAATGAGTCTAACGACAATGATAAATCGATCCTTTTCATGTTTAGCGAGTTTGAAAAGGGACAAAAATAAAACTCCACAAGTTATTTTTTGTATATTTGTCTCTCAAGTATGAAAAAGCGTAAAACAATACAAGAGAGAACCTATTGACCATGTTCGATCAACATGTTCCTTTTTCATAAATAATCTATCTCAATCTTGAAAAGGGTTAAACTTATCCTAAGTAGATTTCATTTCCAATCCGTTAACGAGATGAAAAGGACAAGTGCTCAACAATCTTTTCATATTTAGAGAGTTTGAAAAGAGCTTAAAGAGGACTCCAAGGGGGTTTCCTTTTTTGATGTTTAATAGAGCTCGAAAAAAAGATAAAAGTATGCTTTGTGGTCAAGGTACAATTCATGATCATGCACGTCAAATTCTGTATGTTAACTGTAAATTTGTTCAAAGCAACACCAAATGGATTAAACATACCTATTTCATTGGTAAAAATAGGTAAATACTAAAGTTTACTCATTTAATGCTCATGAATTTACCATGTTATTTTCACCATTTGATATTTACCATTCAGTTTGTGCTTTGACCCTATTTTTTACCTTGATCTTCAGTAGCTAATTGTGAGTGATTCTATGGATCATTTCTCGTGCCATCTGGACTAGGTAGGTGATCTACCCATCCTCTTTCTTTTCATGTCATTATTTTACTGTTTCATGCAAGTTTTTAGGGTTTTTAGGGACTCTAGGGTTTTAATTTTTCACCCTGGGATCAATGCATGCTTCCATGTCGAAAACTACACTAGAAGCACCCAGACAGAAGGTTTTCTGCACTGCAACACACTATCTCCTTTCTTGGGCTATGCTAGGTGAGTTTCACAAACTTGTTTCACCAATTTGGCCCAAAATTTCTCCAGTTTTTTGCATTAAAAGGATCCTAACTAAGCTTATGATTTGATTTTAGGCTTTCATTGGATCAGATTGTCTATTACTTGGCAAGAAAGAGAGCATGAAGAACAAGACATGGTTTCCTTAAATAATTCAGGTATAGTTGAGGCCCTCAAAAACTATGGGTTGCTCAAATACTTCAGGTTGTCCAGAATGAGGCAACAATCAGAACTATTGCAGTTCCTGGTTCATGCATGGGATTCGACAGGTCAAGATTTTCACATAAGGGAAAAAGTGGTCCCTATTGTGATAAATGATGTTTACTTTCTTACAGGGTTGTCGAGATGGTGCCCCCATATCTCTTTCAGGTTCCTCGCATGGAGGGGAATCAGTGAGGGACTATGTTTGACAATTATGTTAGCCAGGTACACAACCTAGCAAGGATAGAAATATAATCATCAAATATATTCGTGATTTTCCTTTGAGAACAATCCTTCTCACCATCGCAAAGTTGGAAGGCAGTGTGACAGTTCATCTGGTGAACAGATCATACATGCAGTATGCACTTGAGTGTCTTGAGCCAACTTTATTCAACTGATGTGAGGTAGTACTTTCTTCACTGAAAGAACAAATGACAAAGGTAAGGAGTGGTAAGACAAAGAACTTTAGCTATGGATCACTCCTAATTGATTTTACCTTAGAGAGAAATCCATTGATGCAACAACAACTTGTAACACTGGGTGTAGCTAGTCCCAGAGATCCACGGATGTAGAGGTGGGTCAAATTGATGGCTAGACATGCTGGTTAGTCATCGATTACATTTTCTACTGCATTCTTCAGTTGGCTCAATTGAAAACACATTGTCATCGAGGAGCATCCATATGCAGGGATGGATTTTCCTGGAGATCCAGAGTTGAGTTTACTAGTGGGCGCTCAATGGGGTGCTATAGGTAAATTGTTTTTTGACCAAATGTTTTTTGATTTTTAAGTTTCTACATGTTTTTGTGTTTTGATGTTCCAAGACTAAACTAAAATCATTCTCATGCATGCAGATGTGGGTGCTATTTGACCTATGAGGCATTAACAGGAGGCAGGTGGGCCAGCGTAGAGAAATGTTGGGAGAGTAGGTCTTTGGGATTTGGATTTGGTTGAGACACTGGCTGATCTGAATTTGAAACTACTTGTAAATGGTTTGCAAGGTATTCAATTCAGTAATAAACATGTTTAAAAGATGCCCATGTCTTGCAGTAAATAAACAAATGAAATTTTAAGCTATTCATGATCCATTTAAGCATAGCAGAATTATTTCCTTGTATTGTTTAACACATTAAAACGAATTTGTTCTGCAAAATAAATCAACCACAGATGCAAAAGAAGTTGATAAAGCAGTTCACCCCTCCTGGGCTACGTCTGCTGGGTCCAAGGCTTCTAAATGGGCCTGTCCTCATTTTAATTAAATGCTCAAAATGAATATATAGCTGAATAGAAGTCTCTACAAGTGGAATAGACTGTAAAAACGGATTCAGAGCACTTGAATCCTTCAGGATTGGCTATTGGTTCACCTCCAATGGATACCTGCAACCCTATACAGTTCTCACAATACTGGGCCCTAGTGGCTCCTAGAACTTCCATGGCTCCAAAACCTCTGCAAATGACCTCAGATGGTTGTCAAACCTATGACAATGGCTTCAGAAGGTTGAAAATGCCCAAAAAAAAAAAAAAAAAAAAATTGTCCAAAACCACCTTTCCTAGCCAAAGTTATGGCCCATTAAAGTTTTCCTCCAGTTATGCCTAGAAACACTCCAGCTAACTTTAGTTGGAGTCCAATTAACTCCGCCAATTATGGCAGGTCCGCCAAATTTGCCGCGCCGCCAAAAGTTCCACCAACTGAACTATTAGTTAACGGCCCGTTAAACCCGCATGTGACCAGAAAAAGCGCTGGTGGTTTGCCTCAGGTTCTGTGCTAGGCGGTTAAGGTTTAGCCCACGGTTTTGGCTGTGGTCATATGGATGTGGGGCTGGCCCCTTTCATTTCCCGCCCAAACCTTTTTCAAAACTTAAATAACGTTTGTTTCATTTTATTTTCAACTCCGCCATTGTGGCCCAATGGTAAGGCATTGCAATTGTATACAGGAGGTCGTGTGTTCGATCCTCCATACACCAACCAAAATTTTACATAACCGAAATACTCCTGCTAACGTCACCCTGGGCCATGTGGTAGCTTCTAATTGGCCTGCCCAAAAGGAATATTCCAAGGAATACTCTAAGGAATATTCTGTGGAATATTCATTTTTTTAAATTTTTTTTGAAAATTCAAAAATTAAGGGTTATTGGGCGATTTTGTTTTTGCCATAACTTTCTCATATGGCGACCATTTTTCGAACCGTTTGTGGCACTAGAATCAGGAGGACGAGCTCTATCCAGCTGTTTAGGTTTGAGCTAATTCTGAGAACTTTCATGTTTGAGCATTTTACAACACTTGAGACATGAGCCCCTGATCACGCCTCCCCATTGGGAAGATTTTGGACCCCAAAAGCCTTCAACTACCTATTAAATAGGTGAGGGTACAGTACCCTCACTCTGTCCACCTCCATCCACTTTTCCTTGTTCTGTTTGCTACCTTTGAAACCAACCTGAACATAATCTACATTGCCCCTCCTTGAAGTGTGTGTCCTTCTGTCAAGGATTGTATCTTCTTTCAGCTCATCTAAGAATTATGGTGAGAAATCTTCTCTAGATGGCAGCCGAACGCTTTCATGATCAACGATCAAAGGAGGTTCATAAAAACGTAAGTTCTCCACATTAACAATAGAATACATTTGCATGTAGGAAGGCAAATCTAATTGAAAAGCATTATTTCCAACCTTCTTGAGGATTTTGAATGGACCATAACGAATAGGCTTCAGCTTTTTACCTTCTTCTTGCATCCTTTCCTTACTAATGTACAGCCATATGTCATCCCCTTCTTGAAACTTGCGATCGACTCTATGCTTGTCGTGTCTTTCCTTGTACTTGCCTTAACTCTTCTCAAGCTGTTCTTGAATTTGCTGATGTATTTGCTGAATTCTTTCAATGAATGAATGAGCTTTGTCAATATCGCTATGTCCCTCAATGGCAACATCTTTCTCAAGAATGAAATCAAGAGGTGATTTGGGCAAGTAACCAAAACAAGCTTCAAACGGTGAGGTGTTTGTGGAAGAGTGGTTGGCACGGTTGTAAGCATGCTGTAAGTAGTGCAAATGTTCATCCCAAAGCTTGGGATGCTTGCTGCAATATCCTCTCAAGAGGTGCACAATGGTTCTGTTCACAACTTCGGTTTGTCCATCTCTTTGTGGATGGAAAGTAGTACTTTTCTTCAACTTTGTGTCCATCATCTCCCATAGGTTGGACCAAAAATTCCCCCCAAATCTGGAATCCCTGTCACTAATAATGGAAGTAGGAAAACCAAAGTGAATCCATACATGATGAAAAAATAATTCAACAGTTTGTTCAGCAGTTATAGTTTTCTTACAAGGCATAAGTATACACATTTTGCTGAAACGATCAACTACTACATATAAATAATCATGCTGCTTTCTAGATTTTGGCAAACCTCCTACAAAATCCATAGAGATGCTCTCCCATGGTCTAGAAGGTACCGGCAAAGGAGTATACAAGTCAAGCTTCCTATTACTAGGCTTGCTTGTAGCACATAATGAACAACCTCTTATGAACCTTGAAACATAATCTACCATGCGAGGCCAATAGCAATACCTCTGTAGATGTGAAACTATTTTGCTTACACCAAAATGGCCAGCAATAAGAGAAGAATGAGCTTCTATTATGACATTTATTCTCTCCCCCTATGGTATACACAACTTTCCCAAATGAAACAACAAATTGTTATGCATGTGATAGTCATTTTCCTCTACATGATTCCCTTTACTCAAGCTAGCATACACATCTTTAAAGTCATCATCAGATGCATACTATTCTATGTAACTATCATGTACAATGGAATCATTCTTAAGTAAAGTAATAGCACCAATAATAGGCCTTGAAATCATATCAACAACTTTATTCAAAGTACCTTTCTTGTACCTTATTACCAAATGGAACTATTGCAAGAAGCCCATCCATCTGAAGTGTCGTGACTGTTGTAACTTGCTTTGTGATTGCAAGTATTATAAGGGCTGATGGTCGGTATGTATAACAGTTTCTTTGCCCATCAAATAGTGTTTCCACTTTTTGACGCTTTGTACCAATGCATACAACTCCTTATCATAGGTAGGATAATTTACAACAACACCATTAAAAGTTTCAGAAGGAAAAGCAATAGGCTTACCATGCTGTAGAAGAAATGCACCCATGGCATAATCACTAGCATCGGTTTGTATCTCAAATGGCTGTCTCAAATCCGGTAATGCAAGGACTGGAGCTGAACTAATCTTCTCTTTCAAAGATTTGAAAGCTTTTTGCTGCTTGACTCCCCATTGGAAAGCATGCTTCACACTTGTTATTGCATGCATAGGAGCTGCTATAGAGGAGAAGTTAGAGATGAACTTCCTCCAATATTGAGCTGCACCCAAAAAACTTCTTACCTCTATAATGGATTTGGGAGTAGGCCACTTCACAATAGCCTCAATCTTAGCAGGATCAATTCTCAAAGCACCTCCTCCTACTATGTGTCCCAAATAAACCAAAGAAGTCTTTCCAAATTCACACTTTGACATTTTAAGAAATAACTGATTCTTCTTCAAAACATCAAGTACTTTCCTAACATGCATGACATGATATTCTCTAGACTTGCTGAAGATTAAGATGTCATCTAAGTAGACAATAACGAAATCATCAAGAAAAGGATGCAAGACATCATCCATTACTCGCATGAAAGTTGCAGGTGCATTGCACAAACCAAATGGCATCACAAGCCATTCAAAGAGTCCTTGTTTGGTTTTAAACGCTATCTTCCAAATGTCACTTTATTCAATTCTTACTTGATGGTACCCACTGTGCAAGTCTAACTTAGTGAAATATCGAGCATCTTTCAGCTAGTCTAGCAAATCATCCATCCTTGGGAGTGGGTAACGATTCTTTACCGCTATCTTGTTCAAGGCCCTGAAATCAACACACATATGCCAAGTGCCATCTTTCTTTGGAATGAGTACAATCGGTGACCCACATGGCAAAGTACTTGGCCTCATGAAACCCTTGTCCATCAAGTCCTTGATTTGCTTCTTTATCTCAACATTCTCCATAATAGACATGCGGTACATGCCTATATTTGGAAGAGGACAATCTGGATGCAAATGGATTTCATGTTGAATCTCCCTCTTAGGAGGCAAACCTGTTGGCTCCTGA
>APFE031221542.1:55766-89002 GCA_000404065.3 Pinus taeda
GAATTCTTGGGTGTAGTCTTGGACACTCTGACCCTTAAGTTGTCTGAAATTTTGCCAGTTCATAATGGCTTTCTGCATGTGAGCAAGAGGATAATTTTTTTTTTTAATGGCTAAAAGAAAGTCATTCCATGTTAAGGTAACCTTACCAAATTTCTTGATCTCCTCTTTGGTCTTGGCCTCCCACCAGACCAATGTTGCTCCATCCATTCTCAAAGAAGCCAACTGAATCTTTGTGGCATCAACATGCATGTACTGGATCCTCAAGTAAACCTCCAATTGCCTAATCCAGTTGTCAAGCTTTTCTGCATTCACTTCACCATTAAACATAGGCAATTCGAATTTTACATCAAGCTTCAAAAAAGGACTTTTTCCAGAGGATCTATGTTTATGCACAAAAGAAGAAGACGAGGATGAAGAGGAAAGAGGTGACGATGGGGGTGGTGGATCACCATTACCTCCATGCCCTTTCTTGGAATGATCATCATCCTTCTTACCTCCTAAAGAACCCTCTCCTTCAAGTGGATGTTTGGACCCTTCTCCAGCCAATTTCTCATTTCTTTCTTGGTTCAATATCCTCACCATTTCAGTGTGATCCAAGAAAGCCTTTCTGAAGACTCTTTCTTCTTCACTTGGATCCGTGTCTTGAGGAATTTCTCCTTCATGTTCAGACATTCTTGAAGCTTCTGTTGAGACTCTTGAGAGGGTGAAATTGAAGGTGGAGGTGATGGCTCTCTAGCCTTCCTTGACTGAGGATTCTCTCATTCTCTAGTCAACTGTCCTTCCCCTCTTTTAAGTTTCAACCTGGTAAGCATCAATACTTGCAAGACAGTTAGAAGATCTTTGCACAAAAACAATCAAAAGACAACTACACCAGAGATTGACTGAAAGAGCGTTTATCTACTTTGCAATTGTATAAAAAGAGCATTTCGAAGGTTTCCTGGCTCGTTTCAGGCTCTGTCTATAGCTTATTTGACTGCTTTTGATACAAAGAAATAACAACATAACTCTGATACCAACTTGATCTGAATTTGAAACTACTTGTAAATGGTTTGCAAGGTATTTAATTCAGTAATAAACATGTTTAAAAGATTCCCATGTCTTGAAGTAAAGAAACAAATGAAATTTTCAATTGTTCATGATCCATTTAAGCATAGTAGAATTATTTCCTTTTACTGTTTAACACATTAAAATGAATTTTTTCTGCAAAATAAATCAACCACAGATGCAAAATAAGTTGATAAAGCAGTTCACCCCTCCTGGGCTATGTCTGCTGGGTCCAAGGCTCCCAAATGGGCTTGTCCTCATTTTAATTAAATGCTCAAAATGAATATATAGCTGAATAGAAGTCTCTACAGGTGGAATAGACTGTAATAACGGATTCAGAGCACTTGAATCCTTTAGGATTGACTACTGTTTCACCTCCAATGAATACCTGCAACCCTATACAGTTCTCACAATACTGGGCCATGGTGGCTCCTAGAACTTCTACGGCTCCAAAACCTCTGCAAATGACCTCAGATGGCTGTCAAACCTGTGCCAATGGCTTCAGGAGGTCGAAAATACCCAGAATTAAAAAAAAAAAATTGTCCAAAACCACCTTTCCTAGCCAAAGTTATGGCCCATTAAAGTTTTCCTCCAATTATGCCTAGAAACACTCCAGCTAACTTTAGTTGGAGTCCAGTTAACTCCGCCAATTATGGCGGGTCCGCCAAATTTTTCGCTCCGCCAAAAGTTCCGCCAACTGAACTGTCAGTTAATGGCCCATTAAACCCACATGTGACCAGAAAAAGTGTTGGTGGTTTGCCTCGGGTTCTGTGCTGGGCGGTTAACGTTTAGCCCACGATTTCGGCTGTGGTCATATGGATGTGGTGCTGGCCCTTAGGGGCTGGCCCCTTTCATTTCCCACCCAAACCTTTTTCAAAACTTAAATAACATTTGGTTCGTTTTGTTTTCAACTCCACCATTGTGGACCAATGGTAAGGCATTGCAATTGTATGCGGGAGGTCGTGTGTTCGATCCTCCATACACCAACCGAAATTTTACATAACCGAAATACTCCTGCTGATGTCACCCTGGGCCACGTGGCAACTTCTGAGCTTGCCACATGGTAGCTTCTGATTGGCCTACCCAAAAGGAATATTCCATGGAATATTCCAAGGAATATTATGTGGAATATTCTTTTTTTATTTTTTTTTGAAAATTCAAAAATTAAGGGTTATTGGGCGATTTTGTTTTTGCCATAACTTTCTCGTACGACGACCGTTTTTTGAACCATTTGTGGCACCAAAATTAGGAGGACGAGCTCTATCCAGCCGTTTAGGTTTGAGCTAATTCTGATTACTTTCATTTTTGAGCATTTTATGACATTTGGGACGTGAGCCCCTGATCACTGGTTGAGTTGCAGGATCATGTAGAGGGAATAACCCTTGGCATTCCTGATGTTTAGATCGAGGAGTTACCTATGAGGTTGCAACACCATACTATTGGTGTACCTGGCCGTTGGATGTGGCTCTTACGCATGATAGCTTAGGTTGTGACATGTTATCATGAGCATCACTAGGTCTACTTAGGATGATTTTTCCATGCATTTTGAGTTTTTAGGTCAGATGACCAAATATGTCTTGGACACAAATTTTATAATTTTTTCTTAAAACATCTATTTACTTTCAGAGTTTTGTTTATGTATATGGCTATGTGCAATCCTATTCAACTAATAATTTGAATTGAAAATTTACTTTTACATGTGTCACAAATGTCTGTTTAACACATAGTTTGCGGTTAATGTGTTAAATTTTATGGAAATATGTTGATATTGAATGTACTCATAATGTCTTTCCAAAATACAAACTCTAAGGAACATATGAAGAATTGTTGGGTTTCGGACGGTAAAAACATTTGTTAGTTGCAGTATGATGAGTTGTGAATCCAGCGATATTGTTCGTTGATCGATTGATACAAATCCCTTAAAAACTCACTTACTCGCCACTTGAATCGAAGATGGCCCATGCTGCAAAAGATAAGTTATGAGTACTACGAATAGCACCATCGGCGTAACCAACAAATGGTTCCGAAGATTCTGACATTTGCAACAAATGCAAAATGGATTACTTAACCACATAAAAACCCTAAAAGACACACTAACACACACACATGCAATCAAAGCATATATACAATGATTTTACTACACTCAATTAAGCATAGTAGCGTTTGAGGTACAACTCATTTTGGGGCTGCGACAATGGAATTCCATCATAATCAACCAACTCGTAGGCACCTTTTTCCAAAACATGCTTGAAAATGTAAGGACCCATCCATAGTGGTTCAAATTTTCCTGCTCCAAGTTTATTAGCTTCCTGATCATAAAGTAAGACCTGGTCTCCTTTCGAGAAAATGCGAGGCTTGACATTTATATCATATTGTGCCTTGATTTGGTTCTTATGTACTTCGTTAGCCAATGTGGCTTCATGAAGGTTTCATCTAGATAGACGAGTTCTAAGAAACACACTTCTTCTTCATAAGTGTTAGGTAACAAGTCAATCGCGAATTTGAGAGATGAAATTTCACATTGCATCGACAGGAATGCCTTCAGACCATACACCAATTGAAAGGGTGTGAATCCAGTTGCATTTCTCACCGAGGTTTGATATGCCCACAAGGCAGAGTACAAGATTAAATGCCAGTTTCATTTATGAACCCCTGTCACTCTTTGAAGCATTCGCTTTAGGACTTTGTTGATGGCCTCAACTTTTCCATTAGCTTTTGGATAATAAGGAGTAGAACTATCATGCGAAATTCCTAACTTGGAAGTTAACTCACCGATCATGTGATTGCGAAAATGTGACCCATGATATATAACTATAGCCTATGGTACACCAAATTGGGCTACCACGTGGTTGAAAAAGAAAAGTGCAACCATCTCGCCAACGTTGTTTAATGTTGGCATCACCTTGGTTCATTTTATGAAATAGTCAACAACGACTATAATGTACCCATGCCCCATGGCTGAGGTGGGGTTACATGTCATGAAGTCAATGCCCCATTTGGCAAATGGTCTAACAATGATGACAGGATGCAATGGTGCAAGTGGTAATCTAGATTTATGATCATAGATATGGCATGCATGACAACTTCTAACAATAATAATGCAATATTTGAATATGGAAGGCTAGAAGTAACCAACATGGAGAATTCTCTGCGCGGTAGCATAACCAGATAAGTGTCCACCACAAGCACCTAAATGGAAATCATTCAAAACTTTCTCGACTTCCTCATGAGTGAGGCACCTTCGTAAAATCATATCGATACCATGACAGTAAAAAGTGTCGCCAACGATCATATAATCTTTAGCTTGGTAACAATATGTCGTTGTTGCGAGCGAGAGGAGGCCAGAAAGTTTGGGTCTGGAGATAAATTAGTATATCTCCATACCATGGGTGAGATGACGAAATCAAGAACAAAGATTCATCCAGAATTGATGGTTTTGATGTTGAATCAATGACATTCGAGGGAAGGTCACAAAGAAGCTTGACAAAAACAAGAGATTTCTTTTATTTGGATTTGATGAATTCCAAATCAAATTCTTACAAAATGATGATCCATTTTGACTATTTCTCCCCCAGCAATTGACGTGACAAAATATATGTCATAAGGTTGCAATCCAAAATGACAGTGGTCTTCCAGAGCAGGATATAGTGGCGAAATCTCTATACAGCTTGAACAACAACCAGAGATAGCTTTTCAACATAAGAGTACTTAAATTCTGTATCGTTGAGATTGCAACTCAAATAATATATCAAATGTTCAATCCCATATTTTTCTTGGACTAAAACCATTCCAATGGTTGTATCCGCAGTGATGAGATACAGGAAGTAGTCGTTTTGATAATTCGGGGAATACATTAATGAGGCCCTAATCAAGGTATCTTTAAGAGAATCAAAGGAAGCTTGTGCAACCTGATCCCAATGGAAAGGTATCCCCTTTTTCAATAAACAAGTAAATCCTTTAGCCATTTCATCATAATTGGGAATGAACCTCCTCATAAAGTTAGCCTTCCCTTGGAGTCTCTGTAACTAAAGTAGATTTGAAGGTGGAGGCAAGTTAATAATTTCCTCAACCTTAAGTGGGTTGAGTTGAATTCCTTCCTTAGACACTACGAATCCAAGAAAATGACCAGAACCAACACAAAACACACATTTGTGTGGATTGAGTCGTATTTTGTAGTGTCAGCACCGTAAAATATAGCTCTCAAATGCTGCGGGAGATCAGTCTGCTTTCGTGAATGAGTAGGTAAATCGTCAAGGTATGGTTGAACAATATGTTTTATTTCATGGAAGGAATAATTCATCACCCTTTAGAATGTTTCCCTTGCATTCTTAAAACCAAAAGGAAGTTTCCTGTAAGCGAATGTGCCCCATGGAAAAATAAAAGAAGTTTTAGATTGGTACTCTGGGCGGATATTGATTTGATTATAGCCAGAAAAACCATCCATGAATGAGAATATTTCACATCCAGCACATTCACCAATAATCTGGTCAATAAAGGGAGTGGGATAATTATCTTTTGGACAAGCCTGATTAACATATCTATAATTGATGCACAATCGTATTATCCCTTGTTTCTTCATGACAAGAACAATATTGGAAACCCAATATTGTAAGAGGAACAGGGTAAATGAAACCAGCATGCAAAATATTTTCAACTTCTATTTTAATAGCAACAACCTTCTTCGGATGAATAGGACGGAGGAGCTGTCGCACTAGTTTGACATTAGGATGCATTTTGATTTCATGTTCAACTATACTAGATCAATTCCTAGTATCTGCTCATATGATCATGAAAATATATCTCAGAATTCACGAAAGAGAGCATGGCAAATATCAAGTTCTGATATTTTCCAACATGAATGTTTTCTACAATGTTAGGTGTGGTCAAAATATTGATAGAAATCGTTTCTTCGATATTTGATAGGTTTCGCTTGGAATCTACTGTATCTATGAAAATACAATTCGTAAGGAAATCAACAATTGAAGGGTGGTTAAGTTCATTTCAATAATCTTCCCATGGTTCTTCTTTCATCATCATTGATTGGATGATTCCTTCATCAGTAGAAAATATACGTGAAAAAGGATTGGAAGAAGTACCATATTCTAATGAACGATCTACCCATACAATTAGTGAATATGGATTTGGGTTCCCTGCACAAGGCAGAAAGATTGATTGCTATGAAAGCTCAATAGGGCTTAACATTATGATTTCATTATTTCTATCAACTTCAGAACTATTGGTAATCTTCCTTAAGTCAGATGAAGTGGAAGATATCATATTGCAAGTATCAACTTTTTCTACTTTCGCCAAGTTTGATGGTGATGGTAGTGAAAAGTACCCATTAGGGAAGGATCCTCAAAGAGACCTACACCAATTTTTTGAAGAGATAGTGGGGGTCTGTGTACTAATAGAATACTTCCAGTAGCTTATGAACTAGAGGCGAAGAAGGCGAGTTGGTCGATAATTGTGATTCCACACTTATGAGGGAATGAAATCATATGAAAGTATGTTGAAACCACATTAGCCATAGCATAAACCCACAATCTTCCTAGCAAAATGTTGTAGTCAAGGGGTCCGTCAACAACCTTAACTTCAACAGTTACTATTTTTCCTCCTAGTTTGATTTGCAGATTACTCAATATTCCACAAGGCATATATGTGCGACTGTCAAAATATTTTAACGTTGTTAGTGAACATGACAAAGGTGGTGAGCTAAGTGTTTTCTAGCAATTCATAGACATAATACAAGTAGATGCCCCCTCGTCAATAATGGTTCGATGAACAAGTTTATTCAAGGCATTTACTTGAATCAGGAATGTTAATTGTGCTGGTAACTATGGCATATAACCCGCATGGTTGAAAACCACAAGATTGGAATCAGTTGGATCGATTCCACCAATTGCGGACGACAAAGCTTGCTTTTGGGAGGGACAATTTTGAAGCACCTTGAGTGTTGACATAGCAAAAGGTGACTGAGCCAAATCTTCTACTATGTTTTAATTCTGTGGAGCTCGGGCTTGATGGTTAAATGTCAATTTATGTACAACTCCCTTAGGTGGTTTTATTGTTAACTCTAGTGCAATAGATGGTGGAATAGGATCAGACGAAGTCAAAGTTGAAGAGTTAAGTTGATCAACCTAGTTATTCAATGATGACGGTTGATTCCCATAATCTTTACTTTGTGTTGACACCAAAACTTCAATTTTAGGCTTAGAGGCAGATAGCATAAGCACATGGGAAGTGGAAGCATTTTCTGTAGCAACCATATTTGTCTCCAATTTTGGAAAAAGATCAGTTAATACTGCGGATGTATTAGAAGTCTTCAGAAGGTTTGAGACTTCAGAGCAGTAAGGACAATCTTGCATAAAATTCTCATCGTTACAAATAAAACACGGGTAACGAGGTTTCCCAACTGAAGGATAGGAATAAGATGATTTCTCTTGAGTGGAATTATTTTGTTTCTTCTTGTTTTTCTCCTTCTTCTTGCTTCTCAATTGCTTTTCATTCTTGCCTTTTTCAGATGACACTGCATTGATTTGGGAAGCAAGAGTGGTATCAGGTGCATTTTTAGTTTGATTGGAAATGGCAAGTGTTTGACCATATGGTCTTCTTGCCATTTGTGTGCTTGAAGAACCAATCACAGTGTCACCAGCATGAGAGTCCTTATGCGATGGTGGAGGAGGAACAGTGAAAGATGGTTAGGGTGCATTCAGGATCTTGTCATAGAGCATGCTAGACTGTGTATAAATAAAGTCCAAATATTGGGCACGAGCAATTACTTGCTCTTCAGTGATAACTCCACCTTTCGCCACATCCTTAGCGATAGATGGCAGCAAGGATTTTATAAACCACTCAGCTAAGATCTGATCATGAACATAAGTTTTAACCATTCGACGATGATGACGCCACTCATGAATATTGTTGTACCTCTAAGATAGTAGTAGGTCAACTACCAATGCCAGAGCATCTAAAATAATTGTTTTGGGGTTTTTGGTTTAGTTTTGGAAGACAAATGAATGAAGACATATGTAGAATTGAAATACTTAATCCTTTGGATAATATTAATATCTCAACAAAGGGCTGCTATAAAAATTTACACAGTGATATAGATAAAAATAGTGGTGAGAAGAAGACATAAAATAATATGATTATCACAATTTCTAGACTTTAAAACAGAGCAATCATAAGTACGAAAACCTTCTAAACTACATTTCGAAGATTCAAGGCAATATACTTAAGCTTACACAAGATGCTAATGATTTATTGATTAGAGGGGATTAGAAAAACAGACAGTTTATTAATCCATTCTTTTAATAGATGATAACTTCAGGAGCTTATAGGACTAAATTGAGACACAATTATTCCTACCTAGATATCTCTATAAGTCATAAGCATATGAAGAAAAACATAATGACTGATAACTAGAAAAACTTACAAGATAACACAAATTGTGTAAAACCAAATTCAGAATCCTCTGCTTTGTATTAAGGTTCCAGAAAAACCAAGTACATCAAGTGTCTAGAAAAGCTTCCTTCAAAGGTGCAACTAGGTTCAAAATAGAATGAACAGTGACAACTTAACAAGCAGTGAACAATGAACCTTCAACATTGAACCCATAATAACTCGAGAAGAGAGTTATTTATACAATAACGAAACTAAGGAAATATCCTAAAATTTACTAAGATTTATTCTAGGAAAGGAAAGATCTTCATGCAAGAAGATAAGGGCAGTTATTGAACTGCTTCTTACTGTCCCTTTTATTCAGGTTGTGTTGGCTTCGTTGTCTAATATTTTTCCCTTTAAGTTGCTTGATTGTTTATATCCTTTACGCTAGTTGATTCCTTCATTTGATCTTTCATCTGATACTCTTTAAACTCTGTCAATATCCTTTGACCTTGCTGAGTAGTCTTTACTGTGCATTTTAGTTTTTACTGTGTTTTTCAATGGTAAATCCTTTTAGATTTTATGTTACAGGGTAAAGTGATTTGATATGATATTCATATTTTTCTTCAAATTATATGCAACCTTTTTTCTTTATAAGTTTTACCTGCAAAACACAGAAATTGTTAAAAAAACATAGGTGACAAAGGAGGACATCAATGGCTTTATCAAGCTCGAAAGGATATTGGAAGGAGTCCAGAGTGTATCGGAAGGTAAAACAATGGTTTTACTGGGCGAAGAGGCTTATGGAGGTTTCACTGTGAAAACATGCGAAACAAAGAAAAATGGTGATTTTTTGGTTTAAACAGAAAAACAGTCTACTTTACAAATTATGGCGCAAAGTGAACAGTGGCCGTTTTGTCGTTATGCGGGAGGTGGTTTTGATTTTCATCGTACCACTTATGAGGTGCGGGCGGTTTTGGGAGGGGTCACCCGAAATAATCTGAGCCTGACACATAGCAAGGGGAGGTCAGTCGAATATTGCTTTTCGGGCGGGCAATGCTTGGACAGGAAACCAACTCGAAATCACTAAGGTTCGTTGGATTTGAATGGACGTGATCAGACAATGGTGGAGTGAAAGAGAAGTGTGGATGGTCCCAACGCTTAATTATGGCGACAATGGCTTTATTATGGGTTAAAACTAAGATTAGTGGTTAAATGGAGTTTTAGGCTATTTCTTTTTTAAATCATAGAAATCTTTTAAAAAATAATCCTTTACAAAACTCGGTATGGCAGACTTGAAAAATTATGAATTCGGGTGGATAAATGATATCGGGTTCCTAGTTCATCGCATATCGCAATCGAAGTTTAGTGAAGGAAAGGCCCATTGTAAAGGAATGCGATAAAGGCCAGATGCGATGTGGAAACTATATCATGGTTAATATTGTGTCGGGTCTGGGTTCCCATCACATATCGGAGATTGCAATCGTAGAGGCTAATGCTTTAGCCAAGACTTGCGATGGAGGTAGATGCGAAATGGCAATGAAATATGAAATATATTTGCATTGGGTTCGGGTCCATCGCAATCGCATATCGTAATGTGGGGAGAGTGCATTCATGTTGAAAGGCTTGCAATCTGCCAATGCGATGTTTTATTAAATACATAGTTTTCATAATAAAATTAATGGTTTTGGGGTATTTTAATAAAGGGAGTTAATATATACGGGAAAGAGAACTTTTTAGGGGTTTAATACTATAAGTTAGAGTTAATATAAAATATGAGTGGAAAGGGGAAATAGACTAAGTATAATGCCTTTTCATGAGTTATTTTCTTTTCATATATACATCAATACTTAGGCTAAAACATCTTTTTGAGGGTTTTTTGGGTAAAAGTGGATTTAACATGGGGTTTTCACTTTTCGTAGGCAAAAGGTATTTTAACCTTAGGAAAAGGGGTTTTTATGAAAAATGAATGAAGGTGGGAAGGGGAAATTAGTAAATGTAGGGATAAATGGGGATAAGGGAAGTTAATTAGTTTATCTTGTAGACCCTCATTTGCTTTGTGTAATTGCCTCATGGACATAGAAGCATATGGTAAAACATGATAAATATACATTTTGTCCAATCAATCATCAAACTTTTGAAACCTTTCTTCTACTTACCCTTTGCTTATCCTATCATTTTTTCTTCACTTAATGGGTGCATTTAAGCTAACAAACCCTTTTCCTTTCTTTTTATTTTACAAAATAAAACTATATAATTCTTACCTTATAACATCCAAGGGATCAGATTAAACTGATGAGCACCTTATTATTCTCTACCTAACTACTGATCTGCCAAAATTAAACAGTTTGGCCATATCTTTATTCTCTGAGTATAACATCAAATTTAAAGTATGAAGCAGTCAAGATTAAACAGTTTGACTGTCATGGGTTATGACATTTATGACAAGCTGCACACAACCATTATTTTGCAGAAAAATAGTAGTGGCATTTAGACTAGCTCACTTTTAGAGTTTATTTGTTTTATTTTCTTTCTAACCTAAGATTTTCTTTTTGTCTTGATTTGTTAGGACATCTAACCTAACATTTTCTTTGATATGGACATCATCATCAAGATATTTTCAAAAACATTTTATTCAATATTGTTATGTCCATAATCTAACTTAACATTTTTTCAAAATATTTTTATGTATTTTTTGACTAATTTATTCTATCTTATCAAAACCAAAAAAATGCTACAACATTGTCCCCAACTGGTGACTGCTTTTTCATGTAGAATGTAGAGAACTTGCAGATCCATGTGCCTTCTCCTTGGGCTATGGAGTCCTTGCTATAAGAAAGATCACACTGACATCTTGAAAGGTAAAAGAAAACTAGAGTATTTACAATGAAAACTATTTCGACTTCTTAGTACTAATTGTAATGTTTGAGAAACCTTTCATTTATAGGATAAGTGGAATATAGCCCCTCAAGGTTCTGCAACACAAAAGTGTTGTTACCCTTCACTTTAGCAATTGCTAAAGGTCCAAACCGTAGATTGTCAAATTTTCCATGCTTTCCTTTCTCTTCTCTCCTGGTATCCCATCTTAGAACTAGATCACCTTCCTTAAAGTCCATTTCCCTGGCTCTTCTGTTAAACAGGGCCTTCATCTTATTCTGATATTTATTCAATTTTTATTGAACTTCATCTCTATTTTCATTAAGTTCAATAGTATAATTTGTTCTTCTTGAAAAATCATCAGGTTCATTTGTTGAATCTTGTAGGAATTTTAAAATAGGGAAGGCCAAATTGGTAGAGAAAATTGCATCATTCCAATAGGCTAACTAAAATGGAGATTTTCCAGTTGATCTCTTTGGAGTAATTTTGTTCACCCATACTGCATAAATCAAATGTGAATCCCATATGATCAGCTAGAGTCATTTTGATTACCTTTACCAGACTTTTTTTTGATGATTCTGCAAGGCCATTACCTTGATGGTAGTATGGAGTTGAATGATGTAACATAATATGATATTTCTAGCAAAATTCAATTATTTTAACACTAGAAAAAGTTGTTTCATTGTCAGTGACAATTTGAGTTGGGCAACCAAATCTAGATAAGATATTTTCCTCAATAAACTTAATTACTACTAAATCAGTAGCATTTATGACTGGAATTTCTTCCACCCATTTAGTAAAGTAGTCTATTTCAGCGAGGATTCATCTATGCTGATTACTTGAAGTGGGGTGAATCTCTCCAACAAAATCTAATCCCCATTGAGAAAAAGCTACTGAAACTATTGATGGAACAAGTGGAAGAGTTGCTAATTTTTGTTTACCAGCAAACATTTGACAATGAACACAACCTCTGACCTTTGCCCCTACTTGTAAGAACAATGTGGGCCAATAAAATCCTCCCCTCAGAATCTTGTATGTTGTTGCCCTCCAAGCATAATGTCCCCCATAAAATCATGTATGAAACTGATCAATGATTCCTTCGGTTTATGAATTTTTTAAATATAATAAAAAAATATTCAGTGGATCTTTCCAGTATAAATTTGCATTTATAATGCAGTACTTGACTGATTTTAACTTAAGGGTTTTACACTGGGTTTTGGAGAATGATGTTGGACACTCAAAATGGATCAAGAAATTTACAATATCTTGATACCAGTTTGACAACAAGAATTTTTCATGAATGTGTATAGGACTGATCTGCTCTGAAGGTAGAGGTTCTTGTGGATTCTCCCCTTTAGGATGATGGGAAGGTTCTTGTGGATTCTCCCCTTCTGTAAGGACAGAAGGTTCTTGCGTATAATTCCCTTGTGCAAGGACAAAATTTTCTTGTTTATTCTTCCTCTGTATTTCTAAGATAGAATTGATTCCAAGTACTTTGCAGTTGGATTTAGCTAGAAGCTTGGCTAATCCTTGACCTTTTTCTAGCTTGGTAGTCTTGATAGTTAGATCAAACTCCAGAATTTGAGTGATCCATCTACCTCTGTTCCCATCAGTGTCTGGTTGGGTTAGGGAAATTTTCACAGCACTATTAGGGACATAAGTAGTAATAGGTGAAAGTAAAACATACATTTTGAATGATTTCAGGGCTTGAATGAGGGCATAGGCTTGCTTCTCCATGATGTCATATTTAAGCTCAATATCTCTCATAACCTTGTTGAATAAGGCTATGAGTTGGTCATGGGAATCTTCATTTTTCTGTAATAGAACAACAACAAGGGTTTTTTTAGATGCAAAGGAGAAAATACTAAATGGCTTAGTATAATCAGGGCTGGCTAAGGTGGGAGCTTCAGAGATAGCCCTTTTTATTTGTTCAAATGGATGCCTAGAAGAGGCAGTCCATTTGACTTCATGGTCCTTTCAGAGCATGTCAGTTATATCTTTTACAATCTCTGCATAATTTGGAATAAACTTCCTTAGAAAACTAATCTTGCTTAGAAAAGCGTGAATCTCCTTCTTTTTCTAGGTAAGGTCAATGTTTCAATGGCAGATACTCGCTTGGGGTCAATTAGTACTCCCTCCTTTGAAATTATATGGCATGTTACACAGTAATTTGCCAATGTCCTCATCTCAGTCCCCCTGTTGTGTCATGTATCAAATACACATGTCCATATATTCCTACTTATGCAAAAATATTAAACAATGCTCTCTAATGTTAAAGAACTGACCCTTTTTCCTAGGTTTCTGCATCATCGCTAGTAAGACATTAAAAGGTGCGACGATCCCTTGTCATGAACTGTCTTGTCGCAACACCCTCACCGGGGTACATGTGTTTCCCACGATGGTGCAATTTTAGGGCTTGGCGCAAAGATCCCAGCTATTTACGGCGACGATTCATCTAAACACATTGCCTCCTTGCAATGTTGTCGCTGATCCTTAGTTCATGACTTGCGATGATGCAGATTTGGCAAATTTGTTCAAACAATCAACCTTTTGGGTGTTTCTAGAGTTGGTTGTTGGGTCAATTTGGGTCACTTTTCCTCCTCTAGGATGGTGGCTCCGTCTCTTGTGCAACCTCCCTTAAGGATAACCTCCCTCTCCCTCATTTTATGGAGACTCCTTCTCTTATAAAATTACTCACCATTGCTATGATCTGCTAGTTCTTCAGTGTTGGAATTAGTGCTTGCTAGTTCTTTTGAGTTTGGTTTGAAACTAAGTAGATAGCTTTGGTGTGAGTGTGGAAAGTGTGGGATTGCTAGAATTTTGATAAGAGGTTGTGAAGTATCTTAGCTTTGCATGAGGGCTTGATAGAGAGAGAGAGCTATTGTCCTATTGGGAGACCCATTCTTAAGAGTGAATGCTTGAAGGAACATACTGACTGGACCCTCTGAGAAGACTTGCAATGTCAAGGCATGGTTGTAAGTTTGCTTTTGTTTCATTTTTAATAGAAGAAGTGATGATTTCCCATATCTTGTGTATAATATACTTCATAGCTTGTGACTCCTTGACTTTACAAGTAAATAGATCATTATTGTTCTTGGTTATGTTCTCTATTGTTTTCTTGTGGTGTTTCAGGTTAACTGCTCATTGAGGAGAAAGAAATGGAAGCTAGAGTAGCACAACAAAAACTTCATCAACCACCGATCTAAGGTAGGCCTCCAATGATGACTATTTAAGGGAATCAATTGTTGTTTTGTCTTTGTTGTGACTAGACCCACTCTAGGGCTAGAGGGGTTTTCTCTGTCTGAAGAGGGAACACTTTCCTTTATGACATGGCCCAACAATTTTCCTTCTTTGAAAGCAAACAAGGACTTCTTAGGGTTCAATGATATTACAAATTTTCTACACCTATCAAAAACCTTCATCAAGTGCTTTAGATGTTTCTGATCAGATTTACAAAAAACAGTTACGTCATCAAGATAAATAACCACAAATTTGTTTACCTGACCCATAAAAGCTATGTCCATAGCTCCCTGAACTGTTGCTCCGGCATTGGTTAAGCCAAATGGCATCCTAGCGTACATGAATGTACCTCAGGGTGTAGAAAAGGCTATCTTCTCTCTGTCTGTTGTATCAACATTCACCTGATTGTCACCTAAAAAACCATCAAGCATAGAAAGTCTTTGTTATTCTAAAACCATTTGAAGTAACTGATCCATTTTGGGCAAAGGATAATTATCTTTTAATGATGCTTTGTTCAAATTTCTAAAATCCAAACAAAGTATTATTTCTCCATCTTTCTTTCTAATAGGAACTAGATTTGCAAGCAATTATAATATCTAAGAGGAAGGATGATCTGAATATCTAGCATTTTCCCAATCTCCCTTTCTATAGTTGGTAGAAGGGTTGGATTTATCCCTCTAAGCTTCTGTTGATAAGGTTTTGCTTCTGGCTTCAAAGGAATGTTATGCTGTATTAATGAAGTATCATAGATCTTTAGATCAGCATAAGTCTAAGAAAAACCATCCTTATAATTTTGCAGTAACTTAAGATATTGAACCTTGATCTCAGGGTCTAGAGATGCACATATTTTGATGTTTTTGATATCTTTATTAGTTCCAATGTTAATCTCTTCTAGGTCATCTTCTGAAGAAATGGACTGAGGGTTTCAGAGGACATCATTTTGATCAAACAATTTTTCTAAAAGAATGAGTCCTTTTGGAATAAAATTATTAGATAATTGAATATGTCATGATTAGCAATTTGGGTTTTAAAATCTGAAGTATCATTTCCATCTATATTTTCATTTATTTCAGTTCTATCTTCATCAATTTGTAGAAATGAAAAATCATCTATTACCTGCAAAAATGATTTCAAATGTTCATCATCTTCAAATATTTGCCAATGTTTTATAATCTGAAGTATCATTTCCATCTGTATTTTCATTTATTTCAGTTATATCTTCATCAATTTGTAGAAATGAAATATCATCTATTACCTGCATAAATGGTTTCAAATGTTCATCATCTTCAAATATTTTCCAAAGTTTCAGATTATCTGGGATAGATGGCCCATATTTGACCTATATCTGATAGAGTACATCAGTATGATCAAGAATTTTAAAAGAGCTAGCAGAGACAGCTAAGGCATCTGCATGAATATTTTGATCTCTGGGAATATGAGTCAAATTAAAAGCATCAAAGGAGTTTTCAATTGAATCCCATACTCCATTTCGGTAGGACTTAAGTATAAGGTGCTTGGTCTGGCAAACATTTCTTACTTGCTTAACAATAAGCTCTGAATCAGTAAAAACACTTAAGTTTTGAACTTTTAAGCTTTTGACTAATTGTAATCCTAAAAGGAAAGCTTCATATTCAGCCACATTATTTGTAATTTCGAAGTCTAACTTACATGATTGGGTTATATTTTATTTTTCACGGGAAATTAAAACTACTCTAGCTCATGCCCCATCTTTTGTGCAAGAGCCATCAAAGAATAGTTTCCAAATATCAGTTTGGTTTGGTTCAGGACTTTCAACTACCTCTTCAATTTTGACTTGAGTTTTATGTTGGTTTGAAGTGATTTGAAAATAGCCAAAGTCTTGATCTAATGCATAAATTGGATGATTCCTTTGCTAGCCAGTCTTACAAACAGTATGTGCAAATCTTGCCTCTCTATATAATCAATTTCTCTCCTCCATAAACGAGAATAGTAGCATATGACATATCCATTTGTAGAGTTCCCCCTAATTTGGCACAGCAAGACCTAGAAAGGAGCATTCCAAACTTGGGAGGGATATCTATGACAATAATATCAAGTACTACACTTTTTACTGGAATTTGTGCAAGGGTAACCAGTAGATCCTTGATCAATCCCAAACAGGGCACCCTTTTAGAATCAAGGTGTACAGGTCATGGTAGGATTTAGTTATGTCGAGTTTCAATTAGTCCATGATAGATTTTGGCATAAGGTTGTGTGATGCTCCTGAATCAAGCATACAATTATACAACGTGGAATCATTTGTTTTAAGAGTTACATAGAAAGGAGACATTATCTCATCTATCATGTCTGAACTAGGGCCAAAAAATACTACTGGTTTTTCATCTTGCAGAATTATGACATCACCTTTAGCATCAACCGAGGTATTTTGTATTCATTTTGTGACTTGGCTTTTATAACCAAGTGTTTTAGAAAGTTCTGACAGTGGTATTGGGATCTTAACCCTCTCTAATTCTTTTTCAACATTAAATGTAGTCAAAATGTTTTTACCAGTTTGGGTAGTATTAATAGACTGATCTAAGGGTTGAATAAGAGTTGTTGGAGCTTCAACAGTTTTGGTAAGTGGTTCAATTATTAGAGTTTCCTTTGGAGGTATCCCAGGACCAGGCCTAGGCCTAAGATCATATCTCTTGTTTAATTTTGCAATTAAAAATTCAGAGAAAGCATGATATTTAGAGACATGTGAAGCTTCCTGATCTTCTTGAACCTGATTTTGTTGTGAGAGAGGAATGATGGCTGTTTGATTGGAAGAAGAATCCATACTATTAATATCTTCAATAATTGTCATAGTATTATCATCAGGTTATTGATCATCTATTAATAGAGGAGTAGGAACCTGTTGATCATTGCTAGGTCTCTGAAGAATTTGTAGTGGTGGATTTCTTTTATACTGACCTTGATTTTGGTTTTGGGGTCTAGTAACTATTTGTTGTATTTTCCTAGGTTGGGTCTCAATCTTTGAAATCCTATTTGATAGGTTTCTAAGAAGAGAAGTTATTTCATCTATTTTTGAGTCTTTTGATTTAGTCTTAGAGGAACTAGAGGCTTCTTAAACCGATTTGAGTTTTCTTGGGGCTTTTTCTTCCTTAAGTTTTAAAGAAGTTGAGGTTGCCCTATTTGCTTCTACCTCTATAGTGTTTGTTTGCATATATTCAAGATTTCTTGAAGTTCTCTCCCGTAGCATAACAACAAAGTCATCATCAAAAGCTTTAGAAAATATAGACTTAGCTTCTGCTACAGGGGTTTTACAATCAGCAGGCATTTTGTGATAGAGTTTATTGAATCTTTTGATAAAATCTGATGCTGGTTCACTGAAGTCCCTTTTAAGCTCTTCAAATTCTGTGAGGAAGTAAAGAGGATCCTTTTTCACACCCCATTGATTTTTAAATATGGTTGTAAGCTCTTCCCAATTTCTAATGGAAGCCGCTGGTAACTGCCTAAACTAAATCCTGAAATTTCCTTCAAGTGACAGTACAAACAATCTCATATAAATGTTTTCTTGTTCAGTATTCATGTTTTTTGCAAAGTCTAGGAAAGCTTGAAGATGGTTCTCAACTGAGGAACCAGTTTCTCCATTGTACTTGGGAAGGTATTTTAAGTATCCAGCTAGGAATGCATCAAGGTTATTAGGTAAGACTAAAGTAGCATATGTAGCTTGTACAATAGGTCAGAAAGCCATGACAGAAAGTGGTGTATGAGGTGCTTGAGGTGCATGAGGTGTTTGTGTGGATGTAGAAGATGAAGAAGAAGTAGAGGAAGAAGATGGTGATTTAGGGGTTGTTGAACTAGTTGGAGGTGAAGGAGGAGATCTCCTGAAAGACTTCAAAGGAGTCTTGAGAACTAATTTTGGGACTTGTAAAGGAATACCTTCTTTTGTTTCAAAGAGAGGATTGGAATATATAGAGAATGCCTCCTCAGGTTGCTTAGAAGAAGAAGCTTCAGGTCGATCAAAAATGGAAGGAAAATGATAGGTGATAGGGGATATGAAATCTGTGGGTTTATATTCTGGTAGCTTAACAACCAAATTAGATCTAGTTTTAGGTGATCCTAGTGGTAGTGTGAGTATTGAATGAGATTCTAATGAATGAATAAGGTATGTCGACTTAAAATCAACTCCTTTATCTAGAAGTTCAGTAACCTTAGGTGATAAATGGGAGTAATTAGGATTATATTGGATATTACTATAGGGGTCAAATGATTCTAATTCTTCAGAGTGTAGGACTGAAGAGGAAGAAGAAGATGGTTGGTGTCCCCTTTTAGAACTGGCTTTTCTCATAAGCCTTTTAGGATCTGACAAAGGACTAACTATGTCAGCTTCTGAACGAGATCTGGTATGTTTAAAAGGTGCCAACTTGGGAGTGTGGAGTCGCCCAGGTGAATGATTTTGGCCTTTCTAAACCTTTAATCACCTTAAAGGAAAAGAATGAATGAATATAATTTTCCCAAGGGAAACTTAAAAGAAATTCAATTCCCCAGTAGTGACGCCAATCTGATGTTGTACCTTTGAGATAGTAGTAGGTTAGCTACCAATGCCAGAGCATCTAAAATAATTGTTTTGGGGTTTTTGGTTTTAGTTTTGGAATACCAATGAATGAAGATAGATGTAGAATCAAAATACTTAATCCTTTGGATAATATTAATATCTCAACAAAGGGGTGCTATAAAACTTTACATAGTGATATAGATCTAAATAGTGGTGAGAAGAAGACAAAAAATAATATGATTATCACAATTTCTAGACTACAAAACAGAACAATCATAAGTATGAAAACCTTCTAAACTACGTTCCAAAGATTCAAGGCAATATACTTAAGCTTACACAAGATGCTGATCATTTATTGATTAGAGGGGATTAGCTAAATAGACAGTTCATTAATCCATTCTCTTAATAGATGATCACTTCAGGAGCTTATAAGAATAAATTGAGACACAATTATTCCTACCTAGATATCTCTATAAGTCATAAGCATATGAAGAAAAACATAATGATTGATAACTAGAAAAAATTACAGGATAACACAAACTGTGTAAAACCAAATTCAGAATCCTCTGCTTTGTATTAAGGTTCCAGAAAAACTAAGTACATCAAGTGTCTAGAAAAGCTTCCTTCAAAGGTGCAACTAGGTTCAAAATAGAATGAACAGTCACAACTTAACAAGCAGTGAACAATGAACCTTCAACATTGAACCCATAATAACTTGAGAAGAGAGCTATTTATACAATAATGAAACTAAGGAAATATCCTAAAGTTGATTAAGATTTATTCTTGGAAAGGAAAGATCTTCATGCAAGAAGATAGGGGCAGTTATTGAGCTGCTTCTTACTGTCCCTTTTATTCAGGTTGTGTTGGCTTTGTTGTATGATATTTTTCCCTTTAAGCTGCTTGATTGTTTGTATCCTTTATGTTGGTTGATTCCTTCATTTGATATTTCATCTGATACTCTTTAAACTCAGTGAATATCCTTTGACCTTGCTGAGTAGCCTTTACTATGCATTTCAGTTTTTGTTGTATTTTTCAACAGTAAATCCTTTTAGATTTTATGTTATAGGATAAAGTGATTTGATATGATCTTCATATTTTTCTTCAAACTATATGCATGTTTTTTCTTTGTAAGCCTGGATAGAAGTTTTACCTGCAAAACACATAAATTGTTAAAAAAACATAGGTGATAGGGGAGGACATCAATGGCTTTATTGAGCTCGAAAGGATATTGGAAGGAGTCCAGAGCGTTTCAGAAGGTAAAACAATGGTTTTATTGGGAACAGAGGCTTATGGAAGTTTCACTTTGAAAATAGGCGAAACAAAGCAAAATGGTGATTTTTTGGTTTAAACGGAAAAACAGTCTACTTTACGAATTATGGCACAAAGTGAATAGTGGCCATTTTGTCATTATGCAGGGGGTGGTTTTGGTTTTCATTGCACTGCTTATGAGGTGCCGGCGGTTTTGGGAGGGGTCACCTGAAATAATCTGAGCCTGACACATAGCAAGGGGAGGTCAGTGGAATATCGCTTTTCAGGCAGGTAATGCTCGAACAGAGAGCCAACCCGAAATCACTAAGGGTCGTTGGATTTGAATGGACGTGATCGGATAGTGGTGGAGTGAAAGAGCAGAATGGATGGTCCCAATGATTAATTATGGCGGAAATGGATTTATTATGGGTTAAAACTAAGATTAGCAGTTAAATGGAGGTTTGTGCTATTTCTTCATTTAAATCGTAAAAGCCATTTAACAAAGAAATCCTTTGCAAAACTTGGTATGGCAGACTTGAAAAATTATGAATTTGGGCAGATAAATGATATCGGGTCTAGGTTCATTGCATATCAAAATCGGAGTTTAGCGAAGGAAAGGCCCATCTCAAAGGAATGCATTAGGGAATAGACGCGATGTGGAAAATATATCATGGTTAATACTGCATCAGGTCCGGGTCCCATCGAATATTAGAGATCGCAATGGCGGAGGGTAATGCTTTAGCCAAGACTTGCGATGGAGGCGAATGTGAAATGGAAATGAAATATGAAATATATTTGCGTCGGGTTCAGGTCCATTGCAATCACATATGGTAATGCGGGGAGAGTGCATTCATGTTGAAAGGCTTACGATCCGCCGATGTGATGTTTTATTAAATACCTAGTTTTTATAATAAAACTAATGGTTTCGGGGTATTTTAATAAAGGGAGTTAAAATATACGTGAAAGGGAACTTTTAGGGGTTTAATACTATAAGTTAGAGTTAATATGAAATATGAGTGGAAAGGGTAAATAGACTAAGTATAATGCCTTTTCATGAGTTATTTGCTTTTCATATATACATCAATACTTAGGCTGAAACATCTTTTCGTGGATTTTTTAGGTAAAAGGGGATTTAACATAGGGTTTTCACTTTTCCTAGGAAAAAAAGATTTTAACCTTAGGAAAAAGGGTTTTTATGGAAAATGAATGAATACGAACTGCATCTTAACCTTAGGAAAAAGGGTTTTTATGGAAAATGAATGAATACGAACTGCATGAAGGTGGGAAGGGGAAATTAGTAAATGTAGGGATGAATGGGGATAAGGGAAGTTAATTAATTTATCTTGTAGACCTTCATTTGCTTTGTGTAATTGCGTCATGGACATAGAAACATATGGTAAAACATGATTAATGTACATTTTGTCCAATCAATCATCAAAATTTTGCAACCTTTCTTCTACTTACCCTTTGCTTATCCTATCATTTTGTCTTCACTTAATGGGTGCATGTAAGCTAGCAAACCCTTTTCCTTTATTTTTATTTTACAAAAGAAAACTATGTAATTCTAACCTTATAACATCCAAGGGCTCAGATTAAACTGATGAGCACCTTATTATTCTCGACCTAACTACTGATGTGCCAAGATTAAAAAGTTTGGCCAGATCTTTATTTTCTAACTATAACATAAAATTTAAAGCATGAAGTCAACATTAAACAGTTTGAATGTCATGGGTTGTGGCATTTATGACAAGATGCACACAACCATTATTTTGCAGAAAAATAGTAGTGGCATTTAGACTTGCTCACTTTCAAAGTTTATTTGTTTTCTTTTCTTTCTAACCTAACATTTTCTTTTTGTCTTGATTTTTTAGGAAATCTAACCTAAAAATTTCTTTGATATGGACATCTTCATCAAGATATTTTCAAAAACATTTGATTCAAATACTGATATTTCCATATCCTACCTTAACATTTTTTCAAAATATTTTTTATGTATTTTTTGACTAATTTATTCTATCTTATCAAAACCAAAAAAATGCTACAACAAATATGATCAAATATATGAGTAGCAGTAGTCTATTTAAAGTTGGTTAATAGTTCCGTTCCAGTTTCATATCATATGGGCAATTGGAAGTGGGTTAAAAATGGGGTAGCTAAGGTAGTGAAGTTATCAAAAGAAGCTTGTGGCAACTCAATGTACCACTTCACAGCCGGACGAGTAAACGTTCTATGGAAAAGACGTAGTCTAACTGAATCATCATTCAAGGAGTTTGATGAACACCATAAATGAAAAGTCATGACATGGTTGGATGGGTCTTCTCTAGGGTTTCCATTGAATTTGAGAATATCAGAAGGTAATTTATGAGGAATCACTGGCCACTAAGGTGCATAAAGAATTGGGTCACTGGTGAGCTGATTTAGATTTGGTAATTCAAGTGTTGTAATGAAAGGAAACTGTCTATTGAGGTCAGCTTGAGCATATCGAGGGTAATATGGGATTGCCTAGGCAATAGGCGTTTGCATACTAGCTTAAGGCATCTACTGTTGGTAACCTTGATAAGGGTAAGTTTTTTGAGAAAATCTGGTGTGAGGTTGTTGTTGAGCACCAAGATACATTTGTTGTTGTCCAAACCCAGCATAGGCTTGTTGACCAGGAGTTGGATAAATTTGTTGCTAACCAAACCCAACATAGGCTTGCTAACCAAGTCTAGGTTGAGGTTGGTATTTCTGGAATTGTTGCTGTTGATATTGGGGCCACCAAGGCGGTTGAAGCAACTGTTGTTGTTGTTGATACACTAGTTGTTTCCCACCAATGTAAGGTTGACTAGGTTGTGAATCATTAAACCAGTGTAATTTTGAGTCATTCTAGTTAAAGGTAAACTAGCCTAAATTTGTTGGACTCCAGACACAAGTGGTTGTTGTAAAACTGCTTCAGAAGGATTAATTTGTACACCTGAAACTTGGGGTTCTGAGGTTAAAGGACCAGCTTCCACAGGTTGAGATACAACAATATGAGCTTGTGACTATGGTAAAGCTATAACAACAGGTGTTGTAGGTATGGATGAGACAAATTGCGTAGGTTGTGATGGATACATGAGCCTAGGTTGAATGAGAATTGTTGGCTGCTAATGATAGATAGTCATACCAGGCTAACCTAAAGATGACAACATATCGACATATGGTTTCCCCCACAGAAAATGGAGGATAAGGAGAATGCACATATTTCTCTCCATATGTGGGTAGTCCAGTGTAAAGCAGATACATAAGAAGATAACCAGATGAACCAACTTGATATGAACTTGATGGGTCTAGCTGTTCGATATCCGTCAATGAAGAACCAGATAAAATTCTAGTAGAGGACATTGGTGAAGACCAAGGGCTAGAAGAAACACCTGAGTGGGTTCATGATAAAGATTGGTAACCCGATGGGACAGATGGAACACCATAAAAATGTGACTCGGGTGTCATAGTAAACATTGAAGAGGTTGTGACAAAAGATTCTGTCGTAGCCGTAATAGATGGTATGGTCTGGGATGTTGACTCTGCCATAGCCAAATGTATAAATAAATTTTCTAATGAATCAACGAGTGTCTGAAAGTAATCAGGAGAAAAAGGAGCAGTAAAATTAGGAGTATGAGGATACATATAAACTCTAGTTCCAAAATGGAATGGAGATATGGGTGATTCTACTTCAAGTTCCTCTTATATCAAAATCAAACAAGGTGGAAGAATTTCACCATCAGGTCTGTAATAGATTTCTGGTATTTGTTGTTGAGATAAAGAGGAAGTCTTGATAGTTACGGATGTCTGAGGATTTACTGATCAATCTTATTTCGGTAAGGTAACAACTTCTGATTGTTCAACCTCAAGATCCAAATGTTCTGGTAAAAGAACAAGTTCAAGTTGGGCTTCATGAACAACTTCTGGTTTAGAAGTAACTTCTGATTGAACAGTGATAGGTTCAGGATTAACTTTTGGTTGAATAGATTCAAGTTCAAAAGTAATTTCTTGTTGAACAAATTTGGATTGAGAATCAACTTGTTGTTGAACAACTTGGGTTACCGTTTCACTAGATTCAGTTCTAGTTTCCTCAAGTAATTATGGAGATTCCACTTCAGTAATAGATGTACCAGTAACTGTAGGAGTAACTGGGGTCTCAACACTTATAGGTATAGGTGTTTCTGGTAATTCATATGAAGAACTAGAGGCTTGTGAAGTACTAGATCCAGTCAATCAAGACTGCTTTGACCGAATAGGTGTAGCTTCAGGCAGTAAAGGTGGTTTACTTGTTTCTCTCTATGAACGATGTGGTAAGGGTTGATTTTCCTCCATGATTTTGATTGATCTTTACAAAAAAGAAATAAGCAAAAAGGGGTAAGCTAGGAAAAAATGTTTATTAAGCAACCGTGAACTGCATAATACCTCTCGACAAACTAAAATGTATGGGCAGGCAATCTCCCCGAATGCTGTGTTCAGTGTATAATAGTGTACAAGGCGGCTGAATTAGTTACCTAAGGATGGATAGCAACCTAGTGTTGTCCTCCGATATATACTCAAAAGTACATCAAGGCCCAATCCATATTAGCGTTGTCTAATGCGAAACGGCACATTGAGAGCATTCCCATATACTTTATGTATTGTAACACCACCCTATATGCCCGAAGGTATGTGGATGAGCTATGATATACTCATGTACATGGAATGAGGTATCACACTTGGAATGTATCACAAAAAAGTTAGTGATAGCTACTATGTTTAATGACGCCGAAACATGTCTCTAACCTAGAACCTCTAAATGTTTTACGTTAGGTGACAATGCTCCATTAGGTTAATTGATGTTAATTTTAAGCTGATCTTGATTAAGAATTTGCCTTTCAAGATTCACCATGTGATGTATTTTTCAATTCCTAGAATGCAACTAATATGATAAGCATCCTTTTCATTCAATTTGAATAATGAAAACCTTAGCTAGTAGGGATAGAGAAATCAGATTTTGTAATCAAAGAACAAAGAACACATCTAATGCAATTTCCCTAAACTATTCCTATGAGCAAACAAAAAATCTTTCAATGCACATTGCAAGGTTTTCTTTTCAATTCCATTAATATCATGATAAACAAAAGGAAACTAATAAACATGCAATCAATCAATCCTTTTGCAAGAATGAAGACTTTACAACAGTTTCGTTTCTAAAGAAATGAAGGCTTTTACGACACTTTCTTTTGAACAAAGATTAATTGACTATAAACTAACTTTGACAATGAACTCATAGTGATAAATAAATAATTTAAGAAACACTAAACAATCAAGGTCGAAGTAGGGCTAACAAAGGAAACACAAATTTCTTTTAGAGAGACAAGCATCATTGATCATTCAGAAAGCAAAAACAAAAGGAAATTTGGCAAAAAATAAACTCAAAGGAGGGACTTTTATCCTAAGGAGGATCAACGCAACCTTGAATGGGAGATAGTGCACTTCAGAGCAATTTCGTCAAGCCAGGGGTGCTCTGCAGCACTCTGTCTCTAGACCAAACCTGCACTAGTGCCAAAGAGGCCATCCTAGGGGCTTACAAGCACAATTTTTCCCGAAAAACTCTTCAAAAGGGATGAAACAAGATCAATGGAAGCAAGTAAAGTATACTAGGGTGTGCTAGGATGAAGCTAAACTACTCAGAACAATGATCATTCCCTAGTGGAGTTGCCAATTTGTTATGTGGAAATTTTCATCTACAGATAAACACAATTTCCCTAGATGGGTAGCTACATCTAGAACAATAGATTTAAAGTGCTTAACCTTTTACTATAGAAGATAAATAAGACAAGGGAGCTACTTGGCTCCTGTCACTCCTTCTCGAACTTAATCCACTTGACAAGTACCTGCAATCATAAATAGAGGACAAAAACAAATCAATGCAAGATATATATCTACTATAATAAAATGGAATCGAAATCATTTACACATATAATCATCATACATGAAGATAAGAATATGGGAAAAGGTGTAAACACCGTTATTAAGTAGAAGGAATAATTACAACCATGAATTCTGATTCATTGTCACTGTTCCAACCTGGGTTCCAATCAACATCACATCAAAAGCACAACACTCACGGCATCATAACATTAATTTCTTACAATATCAAACCTCATACCAATAGTATCTCCTTACAAATTCTCAAAGTCCATCCCCTGATCACTTAGATGAGTGCTCAATTTATAAGGAAATGATGGTGGTTTGGTCATAAATGATGGTATTGAATGGCCTTCCAAAATTAGAGTTAGTTTCTATGCAGGAAGGGATGAGAGGATAAGAGGTTACTTAACTCATTCCCTATCCATTTTCAAGCTCATAGGAGATGATAAGTGTGGGAATCTTCTAGATGGCTCTAGAAGATAAGAATATTCTGAGAACCCTATGTGGATTTCACTCAATCTCGCCTAGCAGAGGTCAAAGTGGGCCTAAGTTCTCTAAAAATCATCCTGACATGGGCCTACCTACACTAAACCACACTTACCCTTGTCCAAGACTACGTTGGTCCCTCAAGGAGGCATTTCTGGAGTGCCTCAGGCCAAAAAACTCTCAAGGAAGGAGGCATTCAAAGTGTTGACTTGTTTAGGGCATGTAGCAATTTAATTAGGGTTTTATGAGCCCTAATAGTACTAATATGAATGATGGGAGTGATTTATCGAATGGATCTGTATCACCCACCATCTGGCAGGCATAAACCTCAACACAATGTCTGATGCCTAGAACCAATGCTCCTCCAGTACATCCCTTTCAAATTTATCAAGAAACAAATTTACATCTTTTGAGCCAACATAATATGGTAAATTTCACACCTTCGTAGATATACATGAGAGTGAGTTAGTAAGCATGTTGCATCATGACGTTGATACTTCATGCAATCTATTTAGCCAATGCTCGAGCTCCTCATCTGAATCCAAGGTGCAAGAGCTCTCCTTTTCCCAAGTAATTTGCTCATTTTCCATAGGGTTGATCCAATCCTCATTCCACATAGTAAGCTTATAAATCTACACAATATCATCCTCCTCATAGTAATCCTAGACTAGTTAAGTATACCGTGCACCCTCAACTGGATTCAATGGAACAATAGCTCTCAGTTCCTTCTTCTCAAACATCATGTTGCACTTCTTTAGGATGATGACTGCATTCATATCAAATGCCCAATCAATTCCAAGCAGCACCAGGTAGGGATTACTGTCATCCACTATTTCGATTACTCAAAAATCAACTATAGCACATGCCCCTTGAATGTCTAGAATTACTCCATGTAAGTGGCCCATAGGAATAACCTTTTATTGGTTCACCATTTATAGCTGAATTAGGGACAATTGTAGTACTGACTTTCCCATTTTTTCCTAGGTTTGTTTAGGAAAAACATTCACATTAGATCCAAGATCAAGGATTATCTGGTCCATTTCAAATTCTATGATTTTTGCAGTTAAACTCATCTCTCAACCAATCCTTTTCTTACCTTTGTCTACTTTATGCATTGTGTGCTATTCAAGTTGTGGTTTACCTTCTATTGGTTCACCATTTGTAGCTAAATTAGGGACCATTGTAGTACTGACTTTCCCATTTTTTCCTAGGTTTGTTTAGGAAAAACATTCACATTAGATCCAAGATCAAGGATTATCTGGTCCATTTCAAATTCTATGATTTTTTCTGTTAAACTCATCTCTCGACCAATCATTTTCTTACCTTTGTCTACTTTATGCATTGCGTGCTATTCAAGTAGCGGTTTACCCTTGCCATAATAGTTGTCTATCGACTCTTGTAGTCCCTCTACTGATTTTGGTCCTTTGGGAGCTTCATGCAAGTCTGTAAGAAGGATGTTAACACTAAAGGATATGTTTCTTGCACAGCAACGACTTTTTCAGGCTTCTCCATTCGTGCACCCTGAGTTTTTGATATGGAATCTCCCGAATTCGTAAGGCTCTTTTTTGCCTCCATAAAATTTTCCTTTGCCTTATGAAAATCAAATCTAGCATATTTTTCAGTAGCCTTGCGTGCCCATATATTGTCTTCTAGTTGTTTTCCTGTAGCTTTAACTTCCCCAATAGCCATACTGCTTTGCGTAACTATATTAATGTTGGGCCCATATTCGTGTGGTTCTGATCTCATCATCTGGATGTTCTGGGTGGGCTGCTGGTTCTTCTTCTCTTGCATATTTGTGATAAGCACAGGAGAATATTTTATAATGTGGTCAAATTGTTGGCAATATTGACAAGAGGGGTGTGTCAGGTTCTGATAATCTCGCACAAAGTGGCATAGTTCCCCACAATTGTAACAAATAATCTGTTTGCGACCTCTTTTAGCTCCCCCTCATCCTCTTCCTCATCCTTGGAATCCTCCACGTGCTGCAAGTGCACCTTGATCTTAATGAGGATGGGTCTTAGCCTGTACTCTATATGTCAGAGTTCGGTCCATCATCAACTCATAGCTTTGGATTTTGTGCTCATCATGGTCTACAGACTTACAAAAATTTCAGAACAGTTGTTGGGGAGTTTGTACATTTTTTACAACAGATGGCAGTAGTTTGTTGAATGTTTTCCTGTTATTTGGAAGATAATGCACCATGGAATTGCACCGAAACTCGATCTAGCAGTATTTTCTAGCTTCAGGGGGGATATGACCTCCCCCAAATAGATACTTTTGATATACCTGACAATGATCCTTGTCATGACCATGCCCTTTGCATTTTAATCACCATACTTCCACATGGGTCTCATTTTGAACCTCTTTCCCCTTTTTTAGATTCTGCAAATCCATATTCAGGCTAGCCAACTGTCAGTGAATTTGCTACACTCCTAGATTCGTATCCTGAATAGGCGAAGCTTCCAACTTCATAAAAATTTTGGTGCTTCAACCTACGATCCAAACTTCTTTTATGATAATGGTAATCTGAAATGATGTAAAAACAAGGAAATATACCAATCCTTATGTTTCTCATCCAAGATCCATGGATTAGCAGACATTTCAGCCTTTGATCAAAATCCCATGTAGATTCATTCACCTTTTGCTTAATTTCTTGACCTCAGTCATAGAGTGGGCTTGAGACTTAGGTTTTCTAAATTCATTTTTCAATGCATCCTTTGTGTCTTTCAATGATGCAACTGGATGAGTCATATTGTACTTAATATACCAACTCAGCACCCTATCTTGTAATGTTGTGGCCAACTATGCTTTCTTTAGATCATCATTCCTTATCTACTATGATTTCTGCACAACATCTGTTACAAACTAGAATTGATTAGGGTCTTCTATCCCTAGACCCTTGAATATAGGCATCTTCATAGCATTCAAAATACTGAATAGTCGAGATGGAGGAAGAGGTGGAGGTGTAGGTGTGTAAGGTGGAGATGATGGAGGAGTTAGAGTGGATGGATGTTGTATTCCCACAATACTGTGATCTATCCTCTGTGGTGCACCTTGAGGGGTCTTCAAACTATTACTTTCTTCTTCGATATTAGATGCTCCCAACAAAGGACTGTACTCAACACTTGAATCTAGGTATCTTATGAAAGGTCTCCCACTTTGCGTAGCTTCCATCGAGTCTCATCTAAAGATCAATTTAATGGACTAACTCGTTTCTCACACAATAACATTTTAATCCAAGTTTTTAGAGACTGTTGATCCAAAATAATTGACCCAAAATACATGTACGCAAAATATTATCGATCCAATAATCGACAGCCTTTGCGATCTTATTCTATGATCCTTCGAGGTGATTCACTAACTCTTAAGTCCACACAATAGGGCTATCCAAATTCTAGGTAGGTTGACCAGTCGCCCATTTACCTATCCATTTGTATAATTCACATAGAAAATAATAGAAGAAAACTTCGTGTTCCTCTGTTTATAGTTATCTCTACAACCACTCTTCTTTTGACAGACGCAAATTCTTGTTTTCTTTAGCTACAAACTCGTGCAGATTCTGATTTATCCACTTTTAAATCTCCTTCTTAGTTGGTATCCACTTATGCTACATCACACATTCCTTAGATAGATCCCGGTCCCGACAACAGAACCATTTGTTGGCTTGAGGGGGCTTGGACTTAGGTTCAGAGTTAGCTACGCTAACAAGAAAAACCTTACATTATTGACCCTTTTGGCAAAAACCCACATAGCGTAGGCTGTAGTCTCACCCAAGGAAGTATTAGGGGATGCTACAATTAGGTTTCTATATCCAAAGGACTTTGTGATTTGTTTCTGTCAAGACCTTCGCAAACCCTAATCCTTAAAACCCAGAAATTGTAGCAATTAACAGATAACAAATTTATGCCTTCACCGATTACACTAAACATTCATAACATCATATAAATACACAGATCTAAGTCTTTGCGAATCTATTAATTACTTTTCATGATTAATTTCGTTCAACAGATCAAAAGTACAGTAAATTTAGAGATAAGCAGTAATACACAGATAATTCTTCAAAACAAGCCTTTATTATGCTTTAGATCTTCAATTACACTCCTTTCCAACCCTGTGTACACAAGTACAGGGGCCTACACACTTAGTTGTGGACTTACCAAGGTCTCTGTGCACACAACTGCAAGAGCCTTCCCCTTCACCCAAGTGTAGAATAGACAAAACAGACCCAAACTCTGTACTTCTATGCTCTTGCTTATCTATATCTTCCTATGACTCTTTTATGACTCCTTTTTATATCCTTCTTCATTATAATACCATTGTTTGTGAACCATGGGCAGGTTACAAAACAATTTGATTCTTAATAAACTAAGGGGCTTTGACCTTATAAAATCCCCTTTGACTCTGTTGAAGCCCCGAAAATCGGGTCAACAACAAGGGGGATACCCACCCGGTCCGGAACTTGGTTGGCAGCTCCTTATCCGTTTGGTATAGCAGGTCTGACTGGGGATAATGGGACCAACTTCCCAATCTAAGGGTGTGTGTGTGTGTGTAGAGTTGAATGATGCTGATCTAAGAGTACTTAAAGCTAATTTAATTTCATATTCTTAAACTAACTCTATGCTATTGTAATCTAATGAGAAACAACACATCTAATCTATGCTAACCCGGGGTGTATATCTTCTATTATGCGATCTAAGGAATTCACAATAACTGGTAATAAAGATCATTCATCTATCATAAGAATAGAAATCAATTAAAAATAAACCACGTTGCATAAGAAGTTAGGCAAACAGTTGTGACATCATATCGCATAATAAGTTATTCAAAATATCAGACAATAAATAAATGACTCCACCAAACAGAAGTGCCAAATGGTAACTCATACATCATGCAAAAACATATAAACAACTGAAAACTGTAAATCATTTAAGAATATAAGCAGAAATGGCAGAGATAAAGTACCATTTATGACTAATCCTACTCAAATTCAAGCAAAAACGATTATCTCTACTTGTTCTAACATCTACCTAAGAGTAACAAAAGTGCAACATCAGTAGTAGACATCAAATGCAAACATTAATAAATCTCGATCCATCCATTCATCAAAACCTCCTATGAGGGTGCAGAAGTGCATGTTCCGAGGACAATTTTTTGACAAATTTCTGGACCCTTATCTAATTGCCTGAGAAGGGTTTAAATACTGCTAACTAATTGACTTAATTACATAAATTTAGGATACGTTTTTAAATGACCGCTCTTATGATAAAGCAAAACTATTTCTAAAAATTGAATCTAATTCTAAACTATTTCTGTATTTGCTCCTTAGTGCTATAAGCATGCAACATTCGACTGGGAAGAGTCAGCTGGTCACCTTCCGCTTTTGTTTGAGCTATAAAAATAGAAATAACAAGCACTGGAACCACTTTCTGGTAAACTAGAAGATATTTTCAAGAATCTTCCTCTGACTGGGTGTATTCACTGTGTGTATACTTGGTAATAACTCAAATTTCTCTCAAACTGATTCTGCTTTTGCTATTTCAGTTTCCGGCCTTGTGAATGACTGAATAAATTAGGGACTTTACTCTCTGAACAATTTTCTGCATCGAAAACTGCCTCCGTTCTTTGTTCCGGGCTTTTCTGGGCATAAGTTTCAAGGTCTTTTGTAAACATGCTGCTTTTGTACGCCTTTGACTCTGAGCTTTAGATGGCCTATTGACATCAGCATCTATTGAGTGATACTCTGGAATTTGTGGTCCTATCGCATGCGGCATCCGTTTCTGAAGGGATCTCTTCTCTGTTCTCCGAGCATTGATGCTTTCCCCTTTTCCTTAGATGTTTCCTGCACATTGCTTCATGTTATTTCCCGTCTTACAGTTTACGCAAAGGAAAAGAGTAATGATAATAAAAATTGACATGAAAGCTTTAAGTTCTTATGAATGCATAATTATGACACTCATAGTGAACTGACTCTTCAAAAAACACAAAACTGTCCTTCCTGAATACTTTGGCGTACAATCATTAATTTATTTTAAGGCGCGCGCTCAATTTTGTTTAACGGACAGCTTTCCTTGAATACTGCACCGAGGAAAATTCGCGATGGGTGATTTCTGCGACTCGCATTGCAACATCACAACATCTCAGATCGTAGCATCGCAGATCGCATTTAGTCATTCAATCATTGTGTGCTTCTTACGCGATGTTGCGATATGCGACGTCGCATATCGACCGTCGGAGATTTTTTAAGTTTTTTAATTTAAGATCGCTTCATAATGAATGCAATGCGATGAATTTCGCATCGCTTCTTTGCAGTTATTATGCTCATAAGAAAAGGTTTCATTCTTTTCTCGCGATGCGATAAAGTTTTAAGGAGTTGAATACAAAAATTTTCATAAAATTTTTGTTTGGATTTTCTATTAAGGGTCCCCATTTGCTTGGTGTTATTGCTAATATCAAACAAAGAGGGGGGTTGTTGGTGGCCACAACAATGGTGATTCACTGGGAAGAACCAGTTATCTCTGCTTTTCTA
>APFE031221544.1:0-13939 GCA_000404065.3 Pinus taeda
ATATGGGATCTTTGTACCAGCAAAGCAGAGCATATTTGGCATTTGAATTTGCCAATCATGAAATATGAAACCTATTGGTATAGGTATCCAACAGAAAGAAGTATAAGTCTTAGGTTGTAGCGTAGGTAGAGGATTTGCAGCTGAGTGCGCAGAGGCCTAGGGTAGAAGTCTGCAACTGAGTGTGTGAACCTCTGAAGCTATGTGCGCAGGGTGAACAAAGTCTGTAACACTTGGAAGATATAATAAAAGGAGTTATTCTGCAATTTTTTTGTTTGTTCTATTGATGGGTTTGGATATTTTGTGTATGAAGTTCCTTTATTATGCTTCTATGATGTTTACATTGAATAATTAAACGCGATTACGAATATATGATTACGCAGTGATAACTTTAAGTATTCAAAAAACAAGAAAATCACTGAGGGTGATTAAGGAATTTTCACGACGTGCTACCATAACAACGTGAAAGACCCAAGCCCTAGGTTAGGGCTATGTGAAGTTCAATTGTATACTTTCATGAAGGTATTGAAAATTGGAATAGAGGGTTTGGCTTACAAGCCTTAGAATGAGATTACCTACGCTAAGGTAGGGATAGAAGAGAATAAATGACATCACAACCATCTCAAGGGTGCGGAAACTTGGTTCCAGCATCCCTCCATACTGATTCAGGTGAGACTTCCGTCCGCACTTTGCGGATTATGCCAAAAGGGGAAATAATGTAGGGATTTGTTTGGCTAATTAACGCTGAACCTGGGTCAGGCCTCATCAATCCAACACTTGGAATGATATAATGTGACCATTGAAGAGGAAGAATAGGACCCAAGGAACCTCAATATTTCGAAGGAAGAAGGGCATTGTGATGTCGAAGGACCACAAATAGAAAACCCGAACATCTCCACACCTTTGAAAACAAAGAAAGTAAACATTGGCACTGAAGAAGAACTGAAGTTTGAAAAACCCGGAGATTATTGGAGTAATGCCATAGTAGATAAAGTTTCTGAATTACTTTGTAAATACCAGGATCTCTTCACAATTAAGTCTTCAGATTTAAAGGGCATAATAGGCGATTTGGGCATTATGAATATCACATTGAAGCCAGACGCAAAGCTTATTAAATAGAGGTCTTATCACATTAATCCTAAGTATAAGGAAAAGGTTCACCAAGAGCTGGATAAGATGTTGGAGGCAGGCATCATAGAGCCTATTGAAGAATCTGATTAGGTGAGCCTGATGGTGGTTCAAGAAAAGAAACAAAAAGGTGAAATAAGGATTTGCGTAGATCTGTGGAAACTTAACGATGCATGTGTCCAAGATCCATTTCCAACTCCATTTACAGATGAAGTGTTAGAAAATGTTGGGGGGTAGGAGGCCTATTCCTTTATTGATAGGTTTTCAGGGTATCCCCAAATCAAGTTCATGCCAAAGGATAGGAGAAAAATGACCTTCACAATGGAGTGGGATTATTTTAAGTACACTGTGATGCCATTTGGACTAAAGAATGCGTCTACAATATTTTCTCGCGTAGTCATAGCAGTGTTCAAGGAGTTCATTCATAAGTTTTTGAAAGTGTACTTTGATGAGTGGTCAGTGTTTGGATTAGTGAAGCGTCATGTAACGAGTTTGCGCCTGATGCTGGATACATGTCGCAGATACTAGATAGCGCTAAATTTGAAAAAATGCATATTCTGTGTTCCTTTCGGGATCTTGCTGGGCCATGTTATGTGCAAGCAAGGATTGATGGTGGACCCTGCAAAGATTGCAGTAAATGTGAACTTGGAGGCCCCTAGGAACAACAAGCAGCTGCGCGCAATGCTGGGACATATAGGATACTATAGAAAATTTATCAAAGCTTATTCTCAAGTTATTGTGCCCATAGAGAAACTGCCAAAGAAGGATACAACATTCTGTTGGGATGAAGAATGTTAGTGCAGCTTAGATGTGTTGAAAGAAAAGATGGTCACTACACTGATCTTGGTATTCCCTGATTGGAAAAAGGAGTTTCATTCACAAGTGGATGCTTCTTGCATTGCACTGCGTGCAATACTAAAACAAGTCACTGAAGGAGAACTGGGCCATCCTATCACCTTCGCAAGTAGGAATTTATCGAAGGCCGAGAAAAATTATTCAATGACTAAGCACGAAGGAGTGGCCATGGTCTACATGCTTGAAAAATTCATGCATTATCTATTAGGAGGGCATTTCAAGATGTATATAGATCATTTCGCCTTAAAATACTTGGTCAACAAGCATGTGTTGGGGGGGGGGTGAATCTACAGATGGATGTTATTATTTTAAGAGTATGAATTTGAAGTCATTGTCAAGCTAGGGAGGCTAAATGCGGGCCTTGACAATCTATCATGAATTGAAATAGGTGAAGAACCTCGTAATATGGAGGAAGGGTTTCCAGATGTGCAGCTCTTTGCGGTGTGCATAGCAGAAGACCACTTTATAGACATTATTTAGTTCTTAACTATGTGGATGGCATCGAAAGGATACACAAGTCAACAGAGGAAGGAATTAGTAGTACGTACAACTGAATTTTCAATCATTGCGGGACATTTGTACAAAATGGGTGTTGATGAAATATTACGAAGATATGTGCCGAACTTTGAGCGTGATAGCATCCTCACCAAGGCTCATGGAGGAGCTATGGGAGGCCATGATGTAGGAAAAGAAACTACACAGAAGATTTTGCGCGTAGGTCTATGGTGGCCAACATTGCATAAGGACTCCAAGGCATACTGTAAGGCGTGCGATTCCTATCAAAGAATTGGTAGACCATCACGAAGAGATGAGCTACCACTACACACTCAGATATCTTTGCATCCCTTTGAGAAGTGGGTGATTGATTTTATTGGGCCAATACAACCCCCTAGAAATAAAACAGGTGCATGTTACATTATCACTGCGACAGAATATCTAACCAGATGGGTGGAAACACAATCTATCAAGGATTGTACAGGGGCTATGACTGCAAAATTCTTGTTCGAGTATGCCTTAAAAAGGATTGGATGCCCAAAAGTATTGATGAGTGACAAGGGTATGCACTTTTTGAATTAAATGATCAGCACGTTGACTGAGGAGTTCTAAGTCTACCATCAGAAGAGTACACCATATCACTCATAGGCAAATGGAACTGTCGAAGCCTTTAACAACATTTTGGAGAATGCGTTGATGAAGATCTGCAATGCGCAACAGAATGATTGGGATGTACACGTACTTGCAGTGCTATGGGCTTATAGGACTACTTGTAAGAAGATGATAGGACAAATGCCATTCAAATTGGTCTGTGGTGTCAAAGCCGTGATGCCGATGAAATATATTGTGCCTAGTTTGTGCATATCAGCTTTGACGGATATGGTGGATCATGAGACCTTGGAAGAAAAATCTGCGTAGCTCATGGAGCTCGAAGAATACTCATTTTTGGTAGGATTCCATCAACAAGTATAGAAGGAATATGAGAAAGCATGGCATGATCGTCATTTCAAGCTTCACACATCCAAGGTAAATGATCTTGTCTTGTTATATGATAGTAAGTTCACTAAATTTTCGGGCAAATTCCAGATGCATTGGTTAGGGCCATATATTTTCAAAGAAATTATAGATGGAAACACAGTTTAGCTCACGAAGCTGAATGGGGAACCCTTCACAGGAGGAGTGAATGCAAGCACATTGAAGTTGTATCCAAGGGATCCTACGCAATGACTATATGGAAGCGGGATTGTCTTAGGGCTCCAGGTAGTTGCAAGGGAGCGCGGGACTATACAATACACTGCCCATCTTGAAGGATAAGGTAGTGAGTAGGCTGCGTGAAGATTGAAGAAGATACAACAAATGAAGTTGTGCTTAGGAAGTTGCACCATGGGATGGCCTGAGAGTGGTTAGGAGGAGTGGGATGGCAGTAATTAAGGAAAAAATATTTGAAGATCTTCTGCTAGAACAAAATTTATTATCATAATTTTGGGGGAATGGTCGGGAAATACCCCTATAAATTACATGTGATGGTCCAACACATAACACTTTGTGCTCTAAGATTTTTTGGTGAATATCGTTTTCTGTCGCCTATGAGCTGAGTGTTCTCGAAAGAATTCCTATCACTAGCAAACTGTTCTCCCGTAGCTCAAGCATTATTTATTGAGAGAATAACTGCCACTAACCCCGCTGAATTCCTGAGTTCGGGAGCCATTGTGTCTGAAATGCCAGGAGAGGAAGTGTCTAGCGTAGATGCTATGCCTACAGTGACAACACCGAGGTCACCTAGGCCAAAAAAAACTATGGCTAAGGAAAATAAACCAGCCGTAAAGGAAAAATTGAAGAAGCCATTGCCAGTGTACCCATCACCAAGGAAGCTTACAGAAACACAGGAAAAGCAGAAAAAGGATAAGCAACCATAATAAATAGTCATCCTAGAGGAGGAAGAATTCCAAGGAATGGAAGATATTAATGCTGAAGGAATGGAGCCTATGATGAAGCTGCCTGAGTATATCCCTCCGTGCAAGGGAAAATATAAGGTCACGAAGGCTCCCGATACGAGAAATTTTTTTAGTGTCAACACCTTTTCTGCCTGAGCCTATACCTATCACCAACATGTTGATCCAACATGTTGATCCAAAAGATCACTAAGTTACCCTAGAAAGGCATGACCTTGCAAAGGAGTTTGGAGGAAAAACTGGAGAGAAATATTTGGCAGATAAAATGAAGAAGGAGTTTGGTTTGATAAAAAAGTCGCACAGGTACTCTATCACCTCCATATCAGACCCGACACTATAGTTGGCTGTACAGATTCTAGGAGGATAGGAAATGAGAAAATTCCACATGGATGAAGTTCCTACATCGGTAATATCACTCACATGTCAGTGCACGAAGGGGGTTCAATACAACAGGGTCAAGTATCTATGTCAGGAGTTTCTCATGAACTATCATGAGGCCCAGGATGAGAGCATGCCATTTGATTATGCTTAGTTGTTGTTGTCAATTGTTTTGGTTGCCTGGAAGCTGCCAGAGGATAGCCAATTTCCTCCACACAAAGAAGAATTGCACAAGGCAGTGCGATTTGCCTTGTTATGGGCCTCAAAAGATCCAAAGTGCATTAAGGAGACAAATATATTTTTGGTTCTGATGGAGATGGAAATGCATATGGTGATTAATGAGCAGCCAAGGTTGTTTCCCACCTTGTATGCGTAGCTATCAACTTATGCAGAATTCCAAGCCAATTTTCATAGGATCTCGATCAAAGGACACAAAGACCCTGAGCAAAAATGGCACCCGTTGCCTTATATGGTGACAGATACAGATATCCAGGAAGTTGTGGGACTTTGGCTATAGGAATGGTGAATGCTTATGGAGTTGGATGCAAGAACAAGCACAGGCACAGAACACTCTGCTGTGTAGAAGTGGAAGGATGTCACCAGGAAGTTGTGCGTACATTGGCTATACAAAAGAAGAAGGAGGCTACTATGTCAGCTGCACAGAAGGTCCACATGGAGAAGGAGCATGATGACAAAGTGCAGACTGAACGTGAAAAAAAGGACACATAAGACAATGAAAAGTAAACTTCCCACCACATTGATGAGGAAGAGCTGTCAGGGCAAAGAGGAGGTGGTAGTGAGGAGAAAATCACTCCATCCATCCTAAAGAAGTGCGTGAAGGAGCAATAAGTTGGGCAATAAAAGAAACAAAATTCTGATGAGCAGATGCATGTTGATCCCATGATTCTGATAGAGGGTAATCTCGATGAGATTGGTGCCAAAATTTGGGACACAACGATAGAGGTGCCGCAACAATCCGAGTAGAAATGGATGTAGACACTCAAGAGCGTCTAGAAGGGTCTGTGTGAGTTGCAAATCCAAGAAAATAGAAGTCAGGAAGATGTCAGAAAGGCGAGCGATGTGAAAGCTAGTCTGACACAGGGAAAGAGTGTAGTCATAGAGATGGACTAGCCATAGGACGTCAAAGTCTTTCCTTTACCTGAAGGGTTAGTCCACATGGAGTTGGATGAGCATTGCGCGATGCTTCAAAAAGTGAAAGACATGGGATTGAACCTTGTCACGCTACCACTCGAGTCCCTTCATGCACTACATCAGGGGGTTGCTGATGAGCTACAAATCAGAGAAGAGCATGCACTCACTACTGTTAGTGATTTCAATGTAAACAATCAACAATTGTTCGTAGAAAAGTCTTAGGCCCTGAAGGAGCAAGAGGAGTTACGTAGACAATGTTAGAACCTAGTCACAATGATTGAGCAGGCCTACAAACCCATACCTGTGTTGGGTATCCCTAATGATGCAGAGGCCTTAGCCAAGGTAAGGAAATTGGCTGTTGCAGTGTGCGCTTAAAAGTAGAAGGTCGACAATGTGACTTTCAACCTCAGGATGTAGATAGATACGCTGCAGTTAAAGTTGTAGATGACCACACTACCAGAGGTTTGGGAACAAAGGAACATGACGATTAAAGAATCCATGGCTCAGTTATATGTTTCTATTCAAGGGTACGATAAGCTCTTCACTTAGGCACTGGGCCTCTGGGATACACTGCAGGAAGATCCTACTCTACAACATTTGAGCATGAAACTTAAGGAAGTGCAACAACAATATGATGAAATTAGCATGACAACACAAACATTGGTTTTAGTACGACGTTTTGTGTGCTTACACGAAGGTAAAGAAAAATTGATGCACATTAAGGAATTGAAATAGAAGAAGCCTGTGCTTAGTGCACAACTTGAGCCCTAGTTAGAGGAAGTCATCAAGTTCTCAAAGACCATTCTGGAGAAGTTGTAGGATATGCAGTAGACACATAGGACTATGAAGCTAGCAATAGAGGGAACAACAATAGAGAAACTAGTCCAAGAGGTGTAGCAAGCATCGAACAGAGTATAGCGAAGCTACAAGAATTGGCCAAGGGATTCAGTGAACTTTGCCAGAAAGTAGAACAACTAGCTGAGTGACTCAAGGGTGAGTCATGACCTTTGTGTTGGGGGCTTGTTGTGATGGGGTCCTCAGGGGTAGAATGGAATTAATTAGTCATTTTTTGTATACAATTTTGTAAAATATGTAAAGTCTTCATGATTTGTGCGAGCAGAGAGAGTAGATGAATAAGAGTCAAAGGGGCTTAACCCCTTATTTTAAGTAAAGTTTTGAGTCAGTTTTGAGATTCACCCATGGTTCTCAGACCATGGAATTGTATGGAAAAGTCTATAAATAGTGAGTCTTAGTGAGGGAAAGAAGTAACTTAGATAGAGAATTGGGTTCATTGAAGAGCCTTGGGCAGGAGCTAAGGCACGAAGACTCTACTTCCTGTGCTTAGGTAGAGAAAGGAAGGCTACACAGCTGAGTGTGCGGAGGCCTAGGTAGATTTCACAGTTGAGTGCGCGAACCCCTACAACTATGTGCGCAAAGAAGTTTGAGTCTGTAATAAGTGAATTGAAGATCAATAAAGACAATTTTCCAAAGAATTATTGAGTATTTATGTTTATCTCTGTTAATGTTATATGCTATGGATAAATAACATGTTTTATGAATTACTAATTAAATGCTACGTGACTGTACTGAATTTATCTTAGTAATATATGAATGGAATTCTTAGCCACTTCCGCAAATATTTTGGTGATTTCTCTTATGTTTTCTAATGAATTAAGTAGATTTGTGTGAACTCCAATTTAGGATTCCTTTCTGATGCGCATAAGTAGGAGAATCAATGGTTAAAGGTCTGCAAGGACTGATCATGGGCCTTCATGAAGGTCTAAAGGCCTCTTTAACTTAATTGCAGTAACTTTCCCTAAGAGTTTATCTATCTACGTGAGAGCAGCTCCAAGGCCCTAGAAGACATCACACTAGTCTCTAGATGAAAAAACTTGGTTCTTGCATCCCCCCATATTGATTCATGTGAGGCTGTAGCCTACGCTATGTGGGTTGTTGTTGAAAGGGCCAATAGTATAGGGTTTTGTTTGTTGGCACAACTAAATTTGAACCTGGGTCAGGACCCCCTAAGCCAACACTCTTTAACTTCATTCAACCTTGAAATTTGGACTTCATTACAAAATTTATTTTCATATTCCACAATTGACACTTGGATTTTCACTTATAATTAATTACAAAATAATATTACAATATGCTTATACCCATATAAGATAAAATTGGGTAGAGTCAACTAGACAACCTAACAAGACAAAACAAGTTAAGCTTGATTTTGGGGAACTCCATCTCAGCCACTTCAACTTGGAGTTTCTTGGTTACGTAGTGGTACCAATATTTGTATTATGCAATGACTTCCCCAAACTATGCAATGGGATTGGGATTGAAAACGACTCTAGCCTCCCTCGCATCTCGATAGACTGCCTTAGAACTGGTCTGGGTTTCATTCTTCAACATGACCAACATGGTATTGATCTAGACAAGACCACAAATTTAATTCTACATATTATGCCTTTTCACCTCTATATCTTTCTTTGTGGTGATCTATCTGAGCTGGTCCAAGTATTCTTCAACCTTTTGCATGAATTTATTCTTGCCTTTGGCTTCAGTGAGTGAACCAACTGAAGGGACCTTATGAGACTTCACCATGATATACACACTATTGTATAATTTGAGTATGAGGCTTGAATATTGGCGATGAATGAGCCAAGCACTTTGTTACTCTAGATAAGTAGTCAAAACCCTATTTACTCTAACTCAACCTATTGCCTTGTTTTCTTCACCAAACCGAGAGGTTCGCCTTTATGCTGCATTTACCACTCATGCATGGTAGTGATGGTTGTATGAATAACCTTGAGAGATTTATCATTATCTTTTCACTTCTACAACATTTCATATAAGTGGACAACTAGTTTGTGCATAGTGGCAAGCTCCTCATAGAGGCTTCTCATGGTCTCTCCCAGTGTCAATACTTCACCAATTATGATTGCCTTAATTTCTTCTAGAAACACATGAGTAGGAGCTTATTTATGGACCTTTACTTGGAGTTGTTCAACTTGTTTCCTTGCTCCCTGTAAGTTCTTTTCCATCTATCCATTCTCATCCATGGGATACTCTGGGTTTGACTTAGTAGCACCTACAAAGGCCATGTTAGTTGCAGGAATGTCTTACGGATTCCTCCTTGTATTTGTCACAATAACCCTTTCTTTAATGAATGCAGTAGATGTGAGATCATCTGGAAAGTATTTATTTCTCGCTTGTAAAATATTGCTCTGAATATCATCATAGGTTATATTTTCTATATCGATGACCAAACCATAATCAAGAGGAAAAAATTCCTTTTCTTTGCTCAAATATTTCTCTCTTGCCAGAGGAAGCGGAGACTGAATAGTGATTTACTGCATGCTTGACATGAGATCAACATCTTGTTTTTGTTACTCTGGTTCCACCTCCATGTCCTGGATTACTATTAGAACTTCAATTTATTGAGCAATTTCCTTATGCTATAATTTCCTAGTCTCTTCTTCCAATAGCTGACTTTGTTCCTCTTCCATGGCTTGCTTCAGTGTTTCTTCTTCTTCTTCTTTCTTCCATATTTCTTCTTCTTTCCTTTGCCTTTCTTGTCATTCCTTATGTTATTGTTCTTCCTTCAGCATCAATTATTCGTCATGCTTCCTCTGTTTCTTTTTATTTCTACTACTATGGCCACTTTTAAGATGATTGGATATGTTTTCCATTTGCGTCTATGTTCTTTCGTTGGATTGTGCACAAATTTCTGCTTCCTCTTTTCATGCACTGGATTGCGCCTCATTGATGGTTATACTTTCGTATTTGCTCCCAATTGAAGAGTAACATGTGATGTACCTGGAAATTTGACTGGTTGGTGGGGCTTGGAGGAAATTTAACAACTCTTTATCCTTTCCTCCTTGGGCCTAAAAAAAGTGCCACTCGACTAGTTTAAATGAATCCTTACATAGTTTTATTTGTAAACATTCCTAGGAACATACAAATTGTAATCCATTCAACATAATGAAAATTTCCTAATCTCTTTGCCTTCATTATCAAAAAATTTCAGAGTCTTGATCTCATACAATCCAATTTGAAAAGGAAGAGTGGGCCAAGGTGGTTTCTTCTTCCTCTATGACACTCTTGATAATCCTATGGAAAGATGATTAGAAACTTCTTGCATGATCGACTTTTTGGTCTCATACCTTAGTAGAAGATGTGTAGAATTCTAATTGCTAAGCACTCTAAGGTAAGTGCTATCTGGTGAGGCAAATCAATCCACTAATTCTGACATTTCTTCCATCACCTGATGTGACATGCAAGGTGGCTCTTCCTCAAATATCATATTGTACAATGGAATGAGGAAGTGATATTTTAGCTTCTCCATAACTCCTTTGTGGTTGCAATCTAAAGAAAGCTTGCAATAAATGTGTACAACAGGTTGCTTGGGTGTCTAAGTCCAACTCATTCCAGGAAAGGAGTTATGAGCATAGATTTCATCTAGCAAGTAAGAAAACATGCAAAACCTGGCTTTCTTACCCTTGGGAGGGTTCTTGGCATTAGTTCAATGGGTCCTCAATTGTTGAGCCAACAAGTCCGACTAGTTAAATGGTTTTCCTTCTTTCACAATCTGATACAACAAGAATTCCTAACCTTCGAGAAAGGTCTTAGTAATCTTCTCACCATAGATCCGACAACATCGAAATATGAAGTCCTGAAATGCCTTCCTGAGATATTTGGTCTTGCAAGTGTTGTTAGGTGTCTTGTAAAATTTGGATTTCTCTTTCACCCAAATTTGATGACATCCTTCGTGATCAAGTAGCTCATGACTACATAGAAGTGGGAATTCATGTAATATTCTAGCGGCAACAAATTATACATATAGTGAAAATCATGTGCCATAAAATAAGCAAGCCTTCGTCCACTTGCACAGATGACAGTCATGGTATTTGTATCTCTATTTGAGAGAATCAAGGTTATTATGTCTATGCATGGAAAGGTTGGAAAGTTGCATGAAATCTTGTGTAATCCTGACTTTTGTACATTGATGTAAACCTAATTGTCTTCAAGATCTACTATGAAATTGCTTGCTTTGTAAAAATATTTCATTGTGTTCCATGTATTGTCTGAGTATTTCTTAATGAATAGTTAAGTATCTAAAAACACTGGCATTGTTGTAGGAACACTGTCAACTATCTCATCGGTGCTACATTAAGTGGTGTCTTTTGAGGTGGGATCTCTTTGGTGCCATTATGATAACAACTAATCAAGAGAGATAACATCAAAAGTTGCAGTACTTGTATGATCAAATACACTCATGGAAAACATGGATTAGCTCAAGAAAATCATTCTATTCAGCAAGATCAAGGCAATAACTCACACACTTGATAAGCCTCGGTATTGCAACAAGAATGCTGCAACTCCCAAGGCTATCGACTTTAATTATCAACCCGAGGTTCATACAAACTTAGAGGTGTCAACACTATATGTTCAACATATAATGTGTCCTTACTTTTCTGTGATGTTGTAATGGAGTGCATGTGCTGAAGTCAAATCCTAAATTAATTGCAGAAAATGAAATGTTTGAAATGGAACCTTAACCTAGTGCGAGAAGGAAAGTACAAGGAAAGAGACAAAAATTCAAATGCTAAATCACACCATTTCCTAATTAACTACCAAGAAACTATGCTTTGCAATAATGCTAAATTATCATGAACCAAATGCTACTATATAAGCATGGAAGTAATAAGCATCAAACATCACTAATGTGCAAGTAAAGGGACTAAAATAAATCTGTTTTTGTCCTTTTGTCTTTTCATGCAAAATCAAGTATGCAAACTAATTTCCTTTGGTGATGTGGAAGGTCAATTAGGGATGTTGGAGGTTGGATGGACGATTTATGAGATGGTTGGATGGTGTGGGAGACCCTTGGGAGGCTTTTGGTGACTTCCTAGAGATTTTCTCTCTCAATTGAGCCTCAAAACAGGCCATTTCAGGAAAACCTACAGGATGTACTAGAAACCTACACGATGATCCTGTAGGAATTACAGTGAACCTACGAAATACAGCCAAGAGAAAAATGTGAGGTTTTGGAGGTGACGGAAGGCCTAGGAAAGGTGTGTGATGGGTGGAATGGAGTGGGAAAATTCCTAGGATCACTCAGAACTCAAAACCAAAGTCAGTAGATGGATGGATTCACTCAAAAATCTTGGAGAAGTTTCCTTGTGAAATGATGAAATTGGTGAGGGTTTAATGACCAAGAAAATCAAATCCAAATTTGATGGAAATTTTTTTTTTATTAAATATGATGTCTTAGGTCCCTATTCCAAGTGGAATCACTAAAAAAGATCAACGTTAACCCATGCAAAAAAAGTAAAAAAAAAACATTTCTAGTCGAAAATCTAGAAATTTGAGAACTAGTGAGCTAATAAATCTAAGAAATGCCTAACCAAATCAAGTGAAAATGCAATGGGGTAATTTTTTTTTGATATAATGCAAGTGGAATCAATATGATTGAATCTCGTTGGGATGCTATAAAAAATAGCGGAATTTTACTATTTTTTGCTAAAAAGGAGGTCCAACAATCTAGATTTGGGAATAAGAAGATTAATCCAAGCAACTCAATGATTACTATGAACTTCCAAAGATTTTCCAAGGATGAAATAAGACTTGTGATCCTACAAAAGAACTTTCATTAATCATTTAACTCAATTCTACATCAAGAAATCATTAATACTAAAGGCAGAAGTAGAAATAAATGAAAACTAGAGATGGATGTGAATAAGGAATGAAAAGAAGGAAATAGAATGATACAAAAAGGCTTTGAGACTCTTGGGATGGCCAAGAACAAGATTTAGAAGCTGAACATGACACTAATCTTCATTATTTTCATCAATAGAATTACATCCCTGCAAGAAAATACAAGGGAGCTGCAAAAATACAAGCTCTCTCCACAATAACACTAATGAAAATCTCCTTAGAGGAAAATTGAACTTGGTATTTATACAAAATGATTAGGAATCATTCCCCATGAATGGAGGAAGCTTTCCCCACCAAAATCCCTTGATTAGTTGATCTTCTCCCTTGATTGGTGGATCTGCTCCCTTGATTAGTGGAACACATTCCTAGATTTTCTCAATCATTGGAGTTCCATAATTTGTGCCATAAATCCATAATATTTTGTTGAGTTATTATTTATTATTAATCCTCTAGTAGTAGGGAACAAGTCCCTAAATTATCTCCTCCTCCAACTCTTCATAATCTGCCCAATATTCTCATAATATTCCACAAAAAATAAATAATATTAGGCACAAATATTCGATTATTCATAAACCTTCCTAATGAATATATTAAAGTTAAAAATAAATTATCTAATGCAAAAACATAGGTTTAGTGTGCTGAAGTCTAGTCATAGGCCTTAATTTATGTTTGAAATTAGAGGCATGGGCCTTAATTTATGTCTAATTTAAAGGCCCATCATACCCCCCTGCTAAAAGTGTTGCTCATCCTCTGAGAAAATTAGTGACCTCATCCATGACCCTGGTGGCCTCTCTCTTGTGCATTAAGAATATTGGTTGTAAGCTCTGCAAGGACAAGCCCAAAAACATATTTTTTCAAATAAAAATTATTATTTCTTGAGACCATTAGCTTGCTTTCTTTCCCTTATTGAAGATAAGTTCTTGAATATTTTTTTTTTTTAGTTTGGCAATGTATTCCACACCCTTATCAACCTTCTTCTACTTTGTTCTGCCATTTGGACAGATCCTGTAGGATTTCTGGGTCGCTATAATTCCTACAGGATCATCCTGTAGAAAACACAGTCCCTTTGTAAATTGAAGTAAGCGAGTGGAAAAATGATAGAAATGGTGGAGTAATGAATGGTAATGAGTGGTAAAATAAAAATTTGAGTGACAGGGGTCTCTTTGTGTTCCTCCTTTGCTCTTTGACCATCCTTCTTGTTGATCTGCAAATGGAAATTTCATGAAAATGGAGAGGATGCTCTTTTTTTTTCTTTCTCTTTTTTT
>APFE031221546.1:0-74986 GCA_000404065.3 Pinus taeda
TTATCAACCTCTGCATGCGGTGTTCCAGAGGAGCAGCAAGTAGACCAAAAACCAGGGACAATACATATTCAAGAGTTCAGGAGTCAGCAAGCGGAGGAGCAACACGAGCTGAAATAGGTAATCTGCTTGAAGAATTCAAAACTGAAATGCTAAGCTCTTTTGCTTCACAAATTGATGCTCTGCAGGTTAAAAAGAAACAGGCAAAAGCAGAAGTTGCCCTGGCTATCTTTTGCTCCAAATGCAGAGGAAAGCATCCATTGTGGGAATGTCCATTGGATAAGGTACCTATTTGTACCATTTGTGAAAAGGAACATGAAACTCAGCAATGCCCCTCTTTGCCAGGAATAAAGGCAGCACTGCAATCAACTGAAGAAGAAGCTGAAGCAGTGTACCTGATGACACAGAGGAGGCAATGGCCACAAAGACAACGTATGAGTTCTAACACATCATTTAGTCATTGGAATAATCAGTCTCCTTTTCAAACAAATTTCCCACCCATGAATCAAATGCAATACCCACCCTTTAATCCGATGCAATTTCCTATGCAGCAACCAAATCCTCCTTTTACTGACCCTACTATGTGGAATCCTTGGACTTTTCAACAACCTTATTTCAATCAATGGAATCCAAATTGGGAAGCCCAGCAGATTCCATTTCCTCAACACCAGCAATCTCTTTCCTTACCATCCAATACCCCACAGAATAACCAATCAATGAGACCCCAACTGCCTGTGCAACCTAACCCCAATCCAAACAATAATAAAGCCTTGCAGGTAATCGATATTTAAAGTCAACCTGTCCTCCCTATGCAATGTAATGATATCCATTTACGCTCCGGGAGAATAGTTGAACCCATCATAGATGACATTAATGACTCCAAAAAAGAAGAAACTAGAAAGGAAAAGTCATCCAATAAAGATACTGAAATTCTTGAAGCATCTTCTGACAAGACTGTCCAAACAGCAGAACCACCCTTTCCTGAAAGATTGACTCTTAATAAAACGTTTGAGCCACCAGCTTTTAACCTTTTAGGAGAACTGCAGAATTTATATGTCAAAATCCCATTATTGCAAGCTCTAAGAGATGTCCCTATCTACGCCAGAACTATTAGGGATATTTGTATAAAAAAACCTGGAAGAAAAGCCAAGGAACCCCTCACAGTTCATGTGATGGGAGAACTGACTACTCTAATGACAGAAAAAGACCCCCCTGTGAAATATGGTGACCCTGGTCAACCTACAGTAACAATTCAGGTCGGCAAAACCTTTGTCTCTAAAGTTCTAGTGGATCTAGGTGCTGCAATAAATATTATGACACTTGAAACAGCACAATTACTGCAGTTGAAACACTTAATTAAGGAAACTCCAACCATTTTAGAGCTGGCTGATCGCTCTACAATTAAACCTGAAGGTGTGATCAAAGACCTGGTAATTTATGTAGAATCTTGGAATTACCCAGCCGAATTTTTGGTGTTACAAACTAAAACAAAGTTGGGGGGTCATCCATTAATTATAGGAAGACCTTGGTTGGCTACAGCAGATGATTTCATCAGCTGTAGATCTGGATCAATGACAATATCCAATGGGCAGGAAACTAAATAGTTGACTCTTTATCCTCATGCCACACCCATGATTAATAACGATAATTCAATATGGGTAGACTATGAGGATAAGGAAGCCCAACCTATTTTAACTATCGGACAAGCTTTAACTCTCAAAAACTCAACCGAAGATGAATTAATCAACAACTTTATTTCTGAACCTTCTTCGGTTAGCTTAGAGATACATAATCACCTCACTACAATCCTAGAATCAGAATCCCAGAACAACCTTGAAACTGAAAATTTATCTTAGATACTAGCTTGCAGTCCTTCCAAAAGTGTGACAGTAGAAATCGAACCAGGTAAAACATTAAATATAAATCCTAACCTAACAGATGATCAAAAACAACAGTTAATGAAGCTACTTAAAGAAAATAAAGAGGCATTCGCTTGGGATTATACAGACATGAAAGGGATTTCCCCTGAACTGTGTACTCACCGTATTTATATTAAAGAAGGATCCTGACCAGTTTGTCAACCCCAAAGAAGGATGAATCCCAATCTAAGGGAAATAGTAAAAGAAGAGCTTCAAAAACTGTTAAATACAGGATTTATATATCCCATATCCGATAGTGAATGGGTTTCCCCGCTAGTAATAGTACCCAAGAAAAATGGGAAATGGCGAGTATGTGTAGACTATAGAGCTCTAAATAAGGCCACCCAGAAGGACCATTTCCCGTTACCATTCATTGATCAGGTATTAGATAACTTAGCTGGTAAGAAGTTCTTTTCCTTTTTGGATGGATTTAGTGGATATAATCAGATAAGGATTGCACCCCAGGATCAGGATAAAACCACTTTTACTAGCCCTTGGGGGACCTTTGCCTATAGGGTTCTTCCATTTGGGCTATGTAACGCCCCAGCAACATTTCAGAGAGCAGTGATAGGGATCTTTTCTGATATGATAAATGATTCCTTAGAAATTTTTATGGACGACTTTACTCCTTATGGAACAACCTTTGAAGATGCCCTGCAGAATCTTGAAAAAGTACTTAAGCGGTGTATAGAAGCACATCTTGCCTTAAGTACTGAGAAATACCATATGATGATGAATGAAGGCATTGTATTAGGTCACTTTGTTTCATTGTTAGGAATTCAATTCGATCCCGCAAAAATACAGGTAATTTTGACCCTCCCTATCCCCAAAACCCAGACAGAAGTAAGGAGTTTCTTAGGACATGCAGGGTATTACAGAAGATTTATCAAAGACTTTTCTAAGATAGCTTCTCCTCTGTTTGTGTTACTAACGAAAAATGTTGAATTTAAGTGTACTGATGATTGTGAAAAAGCATTTGATTAGCTTAAACATCAGTTGTCCATAGCTCCCATTTTGAGAGGACCAGATTGGGCACTCCCCTTTCACATATCCTCTGATGCCTCAAACACTACCATTGGAGCTGTCCTGGGACAGGAAGAAAATGGTCTTCCCTATGCCATTTATTTCATTACTAAAAACATGACTCCCGCAGAACTTAATTATACAGTCACTGAGAAAGAATTTCTAGCAGTTATTTATGCTATCAACAAATTTCGGCATTACATTACTGGTTATACTACTTTTGTGCATACTGACCACTCGGCCATTAAATATCTAATGAATAAATCAGTTACAAATGCTCGAGTCACTAGATGGTTAATGTTATTACAGGAATTTGATATCACAATTGTAGACCAACCAGGAAAAGAAAATGTAGTTGCTGACTTTCTTTCTTGGTTAAAAACTAATGAAAATATTCCAGTAGATGATTCTTTTCCCGATGAGTATTTATTTGCAATCTCTGCTCACTCACCTTGGTATGCAGACATTGCTAACTACTTAGTTGCAGGAAAATTACCATCACACCTATCGCATAGATAAAAAAGGAAAATTATTCATCACAGCGCTAGGTACAGCTGGATAAGTGGTTGTTTGTTTCACACAGGACTCGATCAGGAGATCCAGAGATGCATTGGTGAAGATCAGATTTATGATGTATTGAAAGCTTTCCACGATGGACCTTGTGGAGGACATTTCGCGGATAAAAGAACAGCACACAAAGTTCTCAGGATGGGATATTACTGGCCCTCAATCTTCAAATATGCAAAGAAATATGTCAGGGCCTGTGATAGCTGCCAAAGAATGAGCCAGCCTAACCACAGGGATGAAATTCCACTCAATCCCCAGGTAATTCTTGAACCATTTGAAATATGGGCACTAGATTTTATAGGTCCCATTAATCCTCCATATAATCAAAGAATTTACATACTAGTATGTACAAACTACATGACTAAGTGGGTCGAGGCCAAGGCACTTATCAAAGCTAATGAGGAATCAGTATTAACATTTTTATTTGAAGAAATCTTCGTTAGGTTTGGATTGCCTAGGGAGCTAGTCACTGACGGAGGACCTCCTTTTAATTCCCATGGCTTCAAAGACACATTGCAGAAATACCATATTAAGCATAGAATGACCACACCTTATCACCCCTAGTCAAATGGGCAGGTGGAAAGCACCAACAAAGTCATAGAAGCTATTCTGACAAAAAAAATAAAGGAGAACAGGAGGGACTAGTTTCAAAAGCTACCTGAAGCACTTTGGGCTTATAGAACCACTTGGAAGAACACCATAGGCTTTTCACTCTATGAGTTAGTTTTTGGTAAAAATGTTGTTTTCCCTTTGGAGTTTGAAATCAAAACTTTCAGAACTGCTTTAGCTGTTAACCTTGATTTGACTGATGCACAGACAGCCAGGTTGCAGCAGCTGTAGGAGCTAGACGAGAAAAGATTGGATGCCATCCACCAAATAACCATGATTCAGCAATAAAGAACCAGATGGCATGACAAAACTATCAAGAAGAAGCAATTCCAGAAAGGTAACTGGGCTTTACTGTATGACTCCCATTTTGAGAATTTCCAAGGTAAATTGAGAACAAGGTGGCTAGGACCTTATGAAATAGATGTTGTATTTCCAAACGGAACAGTCAAAATTTTAACGATTGATGATAATAGAACACCGTTATTAGTGAATGGATACCGACTCCATCCGTATCAACGGCCTGTTTCTAAGGAGGATTTCAAAGCTACCTGCATGGCAGAATTACACTATGTTTTCTTAGGGGAACTTGCTTCCCCTCAAGGCACTTAAATTTCTGTTCATTTATTTATTCTTAGATTAGATTTCTGAACTAATAATCCCTACTAAGGGGTTTCTATGTTACAATTAGTTGTTTTGCAAATCTTACTTTTGGAGGATGGCTGAGAATAAAAATCCTAAAAGGATCACTTTGCAGCTTGGGAACACTTTTTGGATCATAAGTCAAGTTTTACACCATTTTCCCGTTGCTGCAACACCAGTCCCTGTTGCTGCAACACCATTTTCTGTTAATGTAATATCATTCCCAGTTGCTGCAACACCACTTTCCGTCTTTCCCCGTTGCTGCAACACCACTTTCCGTCATTCCTCGTTGCTGCAACACCACTTTCCGTCATTCCCCGTTGCTGCAACACCACTTTCCATCTTTCCCCGTTGCTGCAACACCACTTTCCGTCATTCCCCGTTGCTGCAACACCACTTTCCGTCAATACAATATCATTTCCCCATTGCTGTAACACCACTTACCGCACGAGCTTATGTTCTGGTAAAATGTCACTTTTCAACACTGCAACACCAATCCCAGCACTTAACGAATCATCATCCTAATGGAACGTATTTCGCTGCATTCAAGGGACTAGCCAAGAACTCTAACAAGTACACGTCGTCACTGCTACTTCCCATCAGATCGCTTGTGTGCTCACAATTAAAAACCTGTTCAAATTATGATTAAGCCAGAAAAGACAAGATAAGACTTTTGCGTGAGACTAAAGGTAAAAAGTAAAGGTACGCATGTTTAAGTGTGAATATTAATTTATAGTTAATGTAGAGATGTGATACGACTGCCGAAAGCATTATACTGCCAATCAAATCATTCAGCCTTAGATTTGGGGGGGATTACCAAAAAATCACAATTATTCCATAACACGTAATCGCCGCCACCCTTATCCCTCGCAGTAATATCTAAAACTTACTCTGCCGTGGCATATCCTCATTTGTAATGGTTTGCTCTGTTTCAAACTCGGAAACCAGGCTCTGTATCGTGTGTTGTTCGCTGAAGCAGCAGCTATGGGAGGAAATCTGATTACCTATGAACCTGGCACAACAGTGCTACTAGAACTCTACCCCGAGGTTTATCAAATTTTTCTGCAGGCAGGATGGGTAGATTACTTCAGAAGACTTCCAGACTTCAACACACAGCAAGTGTTGGAGTTCGCATGCAATTTGAGAGAGGGATTTTCGACAGTCCAGGGAGTACATATACCGGTAACAGAGGAAGATGTAGCCCAAGTCTTTGGGCTACCAACCAACGGTATACAATGGTTCAGCAAGAAACATCTTATTTTGAATGCGCAGCAAGGCTTCTTTCTACCGAGCGAACACGTAGAAGCTAAAGGCAGAGGGGTCGCTCTTTAGTCACTGCCTCCACCATGGCCAAAGGTCGCGGAGTTTGTTAAGCAATACTTAACTTGTGAAGGTCGCTACCAGGTAATTTACCAACACGACTTCATTTTGTTAAATCATTTGAGGCATCGACAGTTCATAAATATGCCCTATTATCTATTGGGTTGTCTGAAAAACATGTCACATTATGCTGAAAAAGAGAAGCATCCAGCCCTTTCCCTTAAACACCATAGGTTAGCCCAACTCCTGATAAATAGAGGCTTTGCTCTAAATCAACCACCCCCTGTCATTAATCCTCCCCAGCAAATAGAAGAAGATCCTCAGCAGGAGGAGGAAGTTCCCCAGCAGCTGGAACAAATACCTCAGGAAGTCCCCCAACAGCCAGAGCAAATCCCTCAAGAAATTCCTCAGCAATTAACAGTAGAAACACCCCTGCAGAGGACCCCATCCCCCAATGAAGCTCAACCATCTACTCATGTGCTTCATATTTCTATTGATGATTCTGAGGATAATACCCCCATCATTTCTTTTAAAAGGAAAAAACAGCACGAAATTGAAACTCCACCAAAAAGGAGAAGAACCAGGGCTTCAATCAAAGCAGCTGCTAGTCCTGATAGTCTCCCCAACCCAAAAGGAAAGTGACCGAAAAAGAAAAATCGTTAATTTTCCTGCCTCCTTAAAGAGGCAGAGAAAACGGTCAACCGCAGCAGCTAAATTTACCAGCCCTCTGATTCCTAGTTCTCCACCTATTATCCTAACACCCCGTATTCCAATCATTCCAGAACAGTCCCTTTCCTCACCCTCTGCGGATGAGATGTAGAGCATTGACAGCTTTGTGACAACATTTTCTGAGGCATTTGATACACAAGAACCACCTGCCAAAAAATCCAAAATAGACACCCAAGATGATATGGAGCAAATGGCTGCTACACAAGAACCAGCCACTGACCCAACAGGTGACACACAAGAACCACCTGTTAGGGATGCAAATGCCCAAATGAACGCGGAACAACAATCCTCTCATCCACTAGAGCCTACAGGTACGCAAGCCCCGCCTACCATAGCCTCCCTGCAAGAAGAAATTGAGTTTTTAAAATCCCAGATTAAAGATTATCAACAGGAGATAATAATGGTCAAGGAAGCCTACCAGAATGAATATAATCTCCACTTCCTAGCACGGGTAGCAACGGTAACAGAAAAGAGTCAGTATAATGAGTACATGTGCAGTGAATCTGGAGAATTATACACTCAAGCAGGATATAAGGTAGTATAGGTCCCAATGAATGAAGCTAATCCGCCACCCCCTGCTGCTACAGAGAAACCTGCTGTTGTAATCAAAACAGAACAACCTGCTGTTACATAAGAACCAGCAGGGAGAGCAACAAAAGAAATACAACAACCTACTGCCACACAAGAACCAGCAGGAGTTGCAGGAGTAGAAGAAGAAAAACCCGCTGTTACACAAGAACCAGCAGGTTTTCCAAAAGCTGTAAAAGAAGAAATACAGCAGCCTGCTGTCACACAAGAACCAGCAGGAGCTGCAGGAGCAAAAAAAGAACAACATGTTGTCACACAAGAATCAACAGGTTTTCCAACAGCTATGGAGGAAGACATGGTACCACCAAGGCCCACCCAAACTATTGTAGAAGAGAGATCCTTTATTGACGCTTATGCACAAACTGAAGTCACTGAACTCCACTGTGTCAAGGAAGCGTATGCACAGACTGAAACCCCTTCTGTCAAAAATGCTCACACGGAGACCTCTAGCTTTCAATAGCTAAAGGACACATGGAGAATAGAATATGAGCTCTCACAAGGAAAGGCATTCCAACAGCAGAAGGCACTCTAGTTCAGCTATGCATATAGAAATTGGGATGCATTGGAACAGTCTAGAGCCCAGCATAAAGAAAATAAGGAGGTAAAAGCTAGGCTATCCCATGCTTTTTATCTGCTTTAGAGGGTATTGGCTACAAGAAAGCCCTCTTTTAACTATGCAGTATTCTTGAGAGAATGCCTGGCGTTCTTACAAATAAAAGAAATAAGAGATGGAAGACCGTACCAAGTTAATACACCTGACCAGTTTATTGCAACATTCAAGGAAGCACCACATAACGATCAAAACTTGCTTTGTGAACTCTATCTTCACAACGAGGCTATGCCTAAAGATAGAGCGATGAATATACTTCCTGTTGTCGGTGATATTCAAATAAGAGCATTTATCTCTTTTCTAGCTAATCAATTAACTTGGAAAAATGCCTACATGTTAGCAGAACATAATGAGAACAACTGCCTCCTGTGGATTCGAAATGAACCACATAATCCAGCTACTTTCATTGCACAACATTGGAATTATGTAAGTAATCCAGAATTGGCTGACCATATAAAGAAGCTACAGGCAGGGGTTTTGCGGGACTGCCAGCATTATGTGAAAACAAAAGGGGCACTGGTTGTTGAAGCAAACAAGTTATTCTGGGAACATTGTCCCAGAGAAAGACAGGAATACCACCCCTACAATCCCCTCAATCTCCAGGTAGCGATTTCACGCATACCTTTTTATGTTAAATGTATGGAGAACTGTGCGGAGAAGTGGATAGGCTACCATTTTCATTTCCCTCTCTTATGGTTACCTGGTCGGCAATATAAAGCTCATTATAAACTAACCAAGAAGGAGGAGGTAGCAGCATGGCAGCAGATACAGAATGTTCAAGGTTTCAAAAGCAAGTCGGATAAAACCTTCTCAAGCTACTCTATTAGCAACTTACACTGTTCATCCCAGTTCTCCGACTCAGATTCAGACTAAACGTTGCATGAGGACATGCAACCCTTTCAGTTGGGGGGGATGTTAGGACTTTGAATTGTCTACTTTTGACCCTACATTTTGTTATGATATTACTCTTTTTAACCTATGAATTGAAACCCTTGATATCATTTTTGACCTCATCATCCCAAGGTATGAAGTAACTCTCCTCATTTTCTATATGATTAATTATTCAACACATATTCAATGTTATCTTTACAATAATGCTTTGGAAATTAGCTAAGTCGCTGACAGTTGATTGGAATTGTTCAAAGTCCACAGAATCATGATTCACAGTTGCTGCAACACCAGGAACAGCAACTGTGTAGTTGCTGCAACACCAGAAGCAACAACTGACTAAAGTGGGAAAGGTCTTAATTCACAACAGCAACTGTCTGAAGCTGGCAATACTATACTCGGCCGATGATGATAAAGCAGGATCAAGTCAATCTAGCCACAAAAGGGGGAACACCAGGAACAGCATGAAGTATTTTAAGGGACAGTTAAGATGTACCGAATCAGCAACAACAGCAGAGTAACCGAAGATAGCATGAGGAATCCGAGGAAATAGATGAAGATCATCTGTTTTGCAACAGCGGAAAGAACCGATTAACCAAGGATGACAAAAGATAATATATGGTTGTAACAGTATGCTGTAACAGGAATCAATTTCCTATTTTTGTATAGAAGAATTAAACTGTAGGACAATCTATTGTAATAGATGCCTCCTCTATAAAGAGGAGACATCTACAGCTGAAAGACTAGCATGTGATACCGAATTATTGCAGTGTTGAAGGTCGGAACCTCTGTTGTAACTGAACTCTTGGCAGATGAATAAATTTTTGTTCTGAGCAATTTGATTTAATATTTGTGTGCAGGGGAATCTTGTGAGAGGGACAGGGCCCACCTTCTTCATGAGATTCACCCATTCCTTTTTTGTTAAGTGTGCGTTACTTTTGTATGTGTTTGGCCTTGCTTCTGATAATTCCCTTTTGTTGATACGTTGTTCCTTTAATCGATTGGCGTTGTGAGAAGTGTGTCACCAGTGAATAGGATTTTGGTGTGTATTGGCGACTGGTCATGGAGACAGGTGCTGGGCGTCCTTATTCTGAGGACAGGGTCCTGGTCCTCTATTACAAACAGCCATCATTTTTCTACAGATTTGTTATCTTTACTTAATTTCATTTCATTTCTCCAATATTTTAAGACTGCTGTAACGCAGAGTAAGTGTTTGATAGGAATTAGATTTGTTTTACTACAGATCTTAATGATTTTGAAATTAAAGTGCATACAGTACGAGGTCACCTTTGAAATAAAAGGACTTTCCCGGGTTGACAAATTAATGTGGTACTCGACTGTTAATCAATAACAATTCGAGCGACCAACACAGAGAAAAACATTAGACCCCCTTTCGAGGAGAATTATGTAGAAGCTTCCAATTCCGAGGGTCCCCCTGAAGATACTCAGAAAAATATAATGGGACTTAATAATGAAGGAGAAGTTTTTCTAACTCAAGATGATCAAGAGGCCCACCTTCTCAAGCAATTTCAAACTCAATCAGGAGAATCATTTGATTTTAGGGAAGGATATGATACAACCATCTACAAAGTACATAAGCAGTATAACTTAAGAAGTAGAAGAATTGGTGTTCCTGAAAGCAACAAGCAGAAAGCTCCAAAACATCCTATCAAAGGTAAAGCAGTCCCTCCACATGTACAAATTTTGTCTAGATCTAACAATAACCCCTCTAATCCTATAATAGTGGATGTCTCTGACAATCAACCAAATAATAGTCATTCCTCCACTCCTCCTCCTTCCAAAGGAAATGTGGAAGAACCTCCAGAAGTTGATTTAGGAGAAACTGCTAATCATAACCCTGCTCCTGAAAAGGAGAAAAACACAGAAAATATATAAAACAAAGAGAATCCCATTGTTCAAAACACAAAAGCCCAAACAGAAAAACTTTTCAATCTGGAAACTGAAGTAGGCAAGCTAAAGATTGCTATTCCATTGTCGGAATTAGCTAAACATGATGCCTACCGAAGTCAAATTAACAGATCACTTAAAATCACTGGAACTGAAGACTCTGTAAATGTTTTTGATGACCAACCAAAATTAATCTTTGGCCCTAAAGTAAATGGGAAACGTTTAGAAGGAAGTGTTCCTCTCTTCTATGTGAGCTTAAATATTCATGATAAAATCCTTCACAATGCCATGTTGATTTTGGGGCATCTCACAACCTAATGCCCAAGTTTGTAATGAAGAAATTAGATCTTCACATCACTAGACCATATAAAGATCTCTTTTCTTTTGATTGAAGTCAAGTGAGATGTTTAGGATTAATAATAGACTTGTGTGTTTCTTTAGTTCAATACCCTGCAAAAACAATCGTGATGGATATAGTAGTAGTAGATATACCTCCAAAATATGGAATGTTATTATCCAGGTCCCAGGATGCTAAGCTTCAAGGATCACTTCAATTAGACATGTCTTATGCTACTATCTCTATTTTTGGCCAACCTAAGAAGCTATACAGAGAGACATTAATGAAATATGTAGTAAGTAGTCAAGAAAAACCACAAAATTTCCCTATCTACTCAGTACACTCTGATATGGATTCATTAATTATGTACAATGCAGAAACCAATCCTGCCAATAATGAACAAGTTTTAGCAGCAGAACCAAAAGAAATTTAAAAAGAAAAAACAAGTGTTCAGATTCAGGAAATATCAGATACAAATGACAAATCAAATGACAAAGATAAACTAGATGAGAATGGAAAACTAAATCCTTCAATTAAACAAATTCCCACCACCCCTGACACTGATTATGTGCACGAAATTTTATGGCATTTAGAATTTTATGGTTCAGTCAACAAATTAGGGGTAGGGGCAGGAATTTGGGTGCACAACTTAGAAAATGACCATGCTGAAGGCCATGCCTATAGGGTAAATTTTAAGTGCACCAATAATATGGCAGAGTATGAAGCTCTTTTGCTAAGACTTAAACTTGTCAAAAGATTAGGAGCAATTAGAGTTTCTGTCATAGGTGATTTAGAATTAATTGTTAATCAAATTAAAGGAAAGTACCTTACTAGGGATCCTAGATTAGGATACTATTGGGGGACAATCATAGAGATTTTTAATACTTTTTTGGAAACTAGGCTTGATGTAGTACCTAGAAAACATAACTTACATGCTCATAGTCTGGCCATGTTTGCCAGCACCTGAAAATTTCCTTTCGAACCTAATCATCAGTTTACTGCTGAAATTAGGCATGGACCAGCTATCCCTGACACTCTGAAGAACTGACAAGTTTTCGAAAGTGATGAGCAGATTAATAATTTTTTAACTTTCGACAAAGAATTTTCTCACAGTTACATAGATGTTGATGCAAACAGTGACTTTAAACAAGTAGATGAGGTAGAAACCAACATTTTGGAAGAAAGTTCAATTCAATTGCTTCACCCCACAAAATCCACTAGAAAAGAAATTCAAGACCTAAAACAAATGGACCATGACAAGATGATCGAAGAAGAAACAGAGGTCATTCACCTAAAATACAATCATCTGCCTAAGGGATTAACCCCTTTAGAGGACCTCTTTGATTCCAATGATATTCCTAAGAAACCAAAAATGGAACCATTGAAGGCAGATATTGAAGAATATAATTTAGGAACAGAAGACAATCCAAAGATGATAAAGCTATCAAAGTCTTTACCAAATTATCAGAAGATAAAATATGTCGAATGAATGAGAGAATTCCAGGATGTTTTTGCCTAGAGTTATGAGGATTTGAAATCTTATGACACCTCAATAATTCAACATACTATACCTTTGAAAGAAGACCAGAAGCCATTCAAACAAAAACTCAAGAGAATCAACCCTGTATTACTACCTTTGATTGAAAAAAAATTAAATGCATGTATGAAGCAAGGATTATTGGACTTATAAGATTTTCCGAGTGGGTATCTAATTTAGTACCCACTAGAAAGAAAACTAGTGAAATACGATTATGTTTAGATCTGAGAAATGTGAATAAGGTTTCCCTTAAAGATAACTATCATTTACCCAAGATGGACCATATTTTTCAAAGGGTAGTAGGTTATTCTAGGATTTCTATTTTAGATGGATTTTCAAGATATAACCAGATTCTGGTTCATCCTGGTGACCAAGAAAAAACTTCCTTTACAATACCATGGGGCACATTCATGTATATCAAAATGATATTTGGACTTAAAAACACAGGAGCTACTTTACAAAGGGCAATGGACATTACATTTGCTAAAGAAATTCATGATTTTCTTGTCATATATCTAGATGACCTAACTGTTTTTTCTAAATCAAATCAACAACATTTGGACCATCTCAAACAAGTATTCTTAAAATATAGAAAATATGGTATTTCTTTAAATCCAAAGAAATCTTTGTTTGGCCTGGAAGAAGGTAAACTCTTAGGACACATCATTTCAAAGAATGGCATTTGAATTGACCTTGCCAGAATAGAAGCAATTTTACAAATACCTCATCCAGTAAATATCAAAGAACTTCAAGCTTTCTTAGGGAAAATAAACTTTTTGAGAAGATTCATGTCTAACCTAGAAGAATTCATTAGATTACTTAATGATATGTTAAAAAAGGATTCAAGTATAAAATGGACAATAGAAGCCAGACAAGCATTTGAAGAAATTAAAATGGCTTTAACTAGAACACCGGTCCTTACAAGTCCCCAATTTGATAGAGACTTCATAATTTTTTCTTTTGCCTCAGAGCACACTATAGCAGTTGTTTTATTGCAAAAGGATGACCAAGGATGTGAAAAACCTATCGCCTTTTTTAGTAAAGCCCTCAGAGATGCATCACTGAAATATAAAAACATGGAAAAACAATCTTTGGCACTTGTTAAAGCCATTAAAGACTTCAGAGTTTATATATTATACTCTCATGTGATAGCCTATGTACCAAATGTAGTTGTCAAAGACATCCTGACTCAGGATGGAATTGAGGGAAAAAGGGGTAAATGGATTGCTACCATCTTAGAGTATGATATTGAAATAAAACTTACAAAGTTGATAAAAGGACAGGGATTGGCCAAACTCATGGAAAAAACCAATTGTCAAGCCCTGGATATAAATGAACTGGATAACGAACAAGAGATAGTGACTCCATAGATCAGCCAAGCCTTTTCAGATTCACCTTGGTATGCTGATATAATTTATGTGTTACAAAACCTGCAGGCTCCTCCAAGGTTATCTAGAAAAAAAAGTAGGTTTCTAAAGATGAAATCTTTAAAGTTTTGTATTTTAGATAATTCTCTTTTTTAGAAAAATCATGAAGGAATCTTATTAAATTATTTGCTAAAAAATGAAGTTGATAAGGCACTTCAAGAATTTCATGCAGGAGACTGTGGTGGACACCTCTACTGGAAATCAACTACAGATAGGATCTTAAGGGATGATTTCTATTGGCCAACCTTGTTTGTTGATGTGAAAAAATTTGTCACCTCTTGCCATAAATGCCAAATTTTTGAGGGCAAGAGAAAACTATTACCTTTACCCATGAAACCCATCTCTACTAAGAAACCCTTCCATTAATCAGGTCTTGACTTCATTGGAGAAATCCATCCTCCCTCCTCTAGCCAGCATAAATGGATTCTCACTGCCACTGATTATTTTACCAAATGGATAGAGGCCATCCCCTCCAGGCAGGCCACAAATACAATGATCATAGGTTTCTTAGAAACCAATATATTGTCCAGATTCGACTTCCCTACTAAAATCATAACTGATAATGCAACAACTTTCAAATCAAGAAAGATGATCAGTTTTTGCAATAAATACCATATTACCTTAGGCCATTCCACAACCTATTACCGACAAGGAAATGGGCTAGCTGAATCTTCCAACAAGAGCCTCATAAACATCATTAAAAAACTGTTGGAAGAAAATAAAAAGATTTGGCATAAGAAACTGATAAATGCACTATGGGCGAATAGGCTTACTACCAAGAAATCCATTGGCACCAGTCCTTATGAATTAGTATATGGCATGGAGGTTGTATTTCCTACATTATTAGGAGTTCCTGTTATGAAACTATTCCAAGAAGCTCAAGTGGAACCCAATGATATTCAAAGAAGGGTTAATCAAACCATCAATTTGCAGCAAACTAGAGAGGAGGTGTACTAAAGTTCCCAAATATGGCAGGAAAAGCTCAAGAAGATGTTTGATAGAAGAACCAAGGTTGAAGATTTCCACCTTGGAAATAAAGTGTTAAGATGGGATTCCAAAAGAGAAGATAAGGGGAGACATAGGAAATTTGACTTCCTATGGAAAGTACCATACATTATCCATGCCCTACAAGGAAACAATACATATTTTCTCAAAAACTTGGATGGCACAGAAGCAGAAGAAGGACCAGTCAATGGTCAAATGTTAAAACACTACTTTGATCCTACCTATTAAGATTTACCATAATGTTTAACATGTACATACTATATCCTTTGTAATGTCACTTTTGGATTGGGCAATAACTTTTGGAGTTGAAACTTGAAGAGAAGGCCCTGAGCTTCAGAAGTATTACTGTCATACATACAATAAGACAGCATGAACAAGAAGATTGCAGAGATATAGTCAAATTCATTCATAGGCCATTTGATCTACTGTTCTTGACTTTCCACCAAGAAAAGCCATCCCTAAGTGGAGCCACTGTTAGGCCCCTATACCAATAGGTGTCATATGTCATGATTGACTTGACGAGTTATGTAATATGCTCATAGCTTTTCTTGTTACAAAGGTTTTCCATATTTTCAAAAAAATAAAAATTAAAAATTAAAAAATGTAAAGAGGGTATACCCTAAAAGAAAAATCAAAGGGTAAAAATAATAAAAATGGTCAAAAAATGAAAGAAAATGAACCCAAAAAAAAAAAAGACCAGGAAAGTGTGCAAGTCCAAATGCCACTACTTTTTCACTTTGTGTAATAAACAATTGTGTACAGCTTGTCACTTATGCCACAAGTCTTGAATAGCCAAATTGTTTAAACTTGGCTAGTTCATATTTCAATTTTATGTTGTAGAAATAGAAAATAAAATCTGACCAAACAGTGTAATCTTGGCAGATAAGTAGATAGGTAGAGTGAAAAAAGAGCTCAACAGTTTAATCTGAGCCCTTGGATGTAATAAGTGTAGACTTAGATGTTAGAAAATTATATATTACAGAGCAATGGAACACATAAAATATTGCAGAAATATAAACACAGAAAAACGTACAAAACAAGAGAGACACAGATATACGTGGTTCACCCAGTTTGGGCTACGTCCACCTCGAACAGCCAGTCCTTCCTTTTATTATCCAGCAAAATGAAGAGACACAACCTACAGCAAAGCCGCTGTAATATCCTTTGTTTTCTCTCACAGTCTCACCGCTCTGTTCTCGCTCGCACAAAATACACATCTATTTTTTCCACTCAATACAAGGCCCTCATACAAAAAGAGGGGTTGCATTCTAGGGCAAAAACCCTAAACTAACATAAATTTAACCGTCAGATCATCCGCCTAATGAAGGCTCAGATTGACTAGAAATTACTATACTTTTACGGCAATTTACATCTATTTTTAGCTGCGGGGCGCTGCCCCCAGACCCCCCCGGGGGACCGCTGGCCCCCGGACCCCCAGCCGAGGAAATCGGCCCCCCCCGACCCCCGCGGGGGGGACAAGTCCCCCCCCGCGTGGAGGGGTGTACAAAACTTCCTGGGGTATACATCCGGCGGAAACAAAGACCTCTGAACAATCATGCTCCACACACAACATTAGATAGGCTTTTCCATGTAAAAGAAAATAAAATTTGACAAGGGTTTTCCAGTCTAAGTGCACCCAAATAAAGAAGTAAAAATGCTAGGATAAAGTAGGTAGGGTAGGTAGATGATATTGCAGAATTATATGTGATGAATGATGACTCTAAGTATGTTAACCTTTTACTCTCATCACAAGGCCAAGGCATACAGTACATTGAAAAACATCTCAAGCAAAGCAAAGTCAAATAATTAACTCCCCTTCTCATCTTCCCTAAAAAATTTCACTAATTTCCCCTAAATACTAAGGTATTTGCTAAATTAGAGGGGCTCAGAGCATTTCTCTGACTTCTGGAGGGACCGGACCCTCGGCCCAATAGTTTATAAATCCTAAGTATTTAAAATCATTCATAAATTATTCACTCACCTTCACAAGTCTTTTCCTAAGTAAAATCCTATTTTACTTAGGAAAATTTCAAATATTTCTCATAAAAACCATTTTTTCACTTAAGCCTAAGTTAAATACACACATCAACTATTTTTACACTTAGTGCTTTTTCATTTCATTATCATATTAACTTTTAACTTATATTATATAATTCCCTTACAACGTTTACCCTTTCCCGTATTATTTAAATATAAAAAACCCTGAATTTCTATATATCTCGCCGCAGGTTAATTATAATCATAATGCATCCTTAATCATGATTAATTAGTTAGCCAATAACTAATTAACAGCCCTTAATCCCTCGCCAAATCAATATGGGATTAATTAACCCTTGTGGTTAATTAATAACCTCCCCGACCTATCCTACCACTCTTGATATGATTAAATTAACCCTTAATTATATTGGACCTGCCTTTGTTAAACTCCATCATATCACATCTTCCATCAACCGTCCCATCAGGTCCTCAAGATCTGATGGCCATTATGAATATTTCGCAACCCTTTGTGACCGCGTGATAGCACGCGATCACAAAGCAGTTTTGTACAGTGTGTCCGCCACGCGTCGAAAGATCTATGGAATCGCTAGCTCAATGTCCATTATTTCCCTTACCCAAAAGTGATGTGATATGAAACCACTTACCGCCTCCCCATACATGACAAAAACATCATATCACTTTTTGTTGACATCATCTGTCCGAAATCCAAAAACCCCGCCAACCCTTGACCTTATAAATAAAACAAACAAGTCATTTTCACTCTTTTATACTGTAAACATGTGTGCCCATGCAAAAGAACATCGAGGTCAATCAGTTCAAAGTTTTCAGCCACCAACCTACTCAAAAATTCACAGCTGACATCGTTCAAAGCACTTTAGCCATAAGAAGTACCTGTATTTCACTGTTCATCCCCTGAAAATAGGTGCAGTTTGAAACTTCTCAGAATTCAGCATCAGGGATAAGTGCCTCAACAGTTGGGGACTCTCAAAGGCACTCACAGCAGACCGAAACACTTCTCACGAGGACTTCCAAAGGTAAAGAAATAGAGACAAGCACTCAGGCTACAGAACAGTTAATAATGTCTAATCAGCCTAAAACTTCTAAGGAGCAAGCCCACATGCACACTCCTCCAAATCAAGTCAATGTGGGAGAACCCCCAATCTTGCAGACTCCTCTGAATGAGAAAAATAAAAAAAAGAGAGACAGGGAAGTAGCTACCCCTACCAGTGGACCCTCATAACAGCCTGGTGCTAAAAGGCAAAGGCTAAATCCTCTTTCAGAAGAGGAATTTTTTAAAGAAACTACTAATAGTCAAAGAAAAGAAGGTGTATATAGTCATCAAACTTTCCCAGTAGGCGGGACATCTAAAAACTCACAAAGACAGGAGTTGGAGAGACAGCAAAGTGCAGAGGTATCATCTTTTAGGCCACTAGGACAAGACAATCCGGATATCAAAAAGAAGTTTAAGGAAATAAAAGCGAGAAATGAGCTTAAGGATCCAGGTCTACAATCAGTATTTGAAAACCGCTCCCACTAATAAAAACAGGTTGATGTTATCCTATGACATCAAAGAAGGTAAAATGATAATGAGTTATTTCAAACCTAAAGTGTAGCAGCCTCAATCAGCAGCAAATTACCTCAGAACCAATTTTGAGGTCATGTCAAAGGACATTCATCCCTTGGACCAAATTGAGTTACACAAACAGACAGGGGAGATGGTCTACTCTACATTGAATAGTAAGGCCATGATGGCCCATAGAATGGAGAATTATTTAAATAATGCAACTGCCCAATTACACTTGGAGAAAGCCTCCTCATAGGCTAAAGACAATAGAATAAAATCTTTAAAAGAATTGATCATTGGATTAGGTCATGATCCGAAAGATGTGAAGGTTGTAGAAGCCTTAATTAAAAAGAAACATGAAGACATAGCTGCCTTAAGAAAGCAACTAAAGTTTCCTCCTTCAAGGCATCCACAGACTACTGAGGTCATACAACAAAGGTCTGAAGAAGAGCTTATGGAATTTCTCCTAAAGCTTAATGAATGACTGAACAAGACCGAGCAAGAGATATAAAAATCATTGGAGAACAGGTAGGGAGAGTCGACCTCTCAGCCTCCCAATGTGATACCAGTGGTCTCAACTGGAGTCCCTTCAACCCTTGGAATAGCTTTGGCTCCAAATTCCCCCTTAGTCACAGCTGAGGTAATCACAGGTATAGCCACAGGAGCAGCAATAACAGGAACAACACAGGTAAGTACTTCAAGTTTGAGCACAGAGGAATTAATAAAATCAATGGAGGAAATGAAGCTCCAAGTTTCAGAGTTACAAAAGGTAAAGGAAAATTATGTTACCTTAGAGCAGAAATATGATCTTTCAGAGATAAATTTTGCAGAAAAAGTGAAGAAAAAATAGGGGTTAGAAAAAAAGGTGAAATCATTAGAAAATGACCTCACATTTGGCAAGCCTTTGACAGATATTAAGAAAATTGTTTAGACCAACATCACTTAGTCAATAAACGATGTTTGGCCATCAATAAAAATAATCTTTGAGTAGATTGATTTAGTAAAGGCAGCCTTAGAAGAAATACTAAGAACAAAAGCATAATTAGAAAGGATGCCTAAGGAAGCCACCAGGATCATAAATTTTTTGAATAGCAAGAATAAGGATCAGCCTGAAGAACTGCGCATTGAAGACAGAAGATGGACTATTTTGGAAGTCAAGAAGGTATTAACGAAAAGGTCTTTGATGCAAAATTTGGAAAGAAGATGCCAAAACATGCAGAAAGAAATTAATGCTTTTAAGGAGAAATTTGGTATTTTGTAGAACAAAGGGTTACCCAGCCCTTTAGTTATAAATAATAAGTTGATAAGGCACATAGATTATATTGACAAACTAGATCAATATGCAAATTACCCGACAAGTTCATCAACCAGCACATCAGCACCAAAGGCACTGCCTACAGGCAGAGTTCTCTATGACAATCTAGAAAACCTCTTCTATGTTGAACATGAGTTAAAGCATTTGTTTCCATTTCAGCCTACCTTTTTCAGGTACACCGAGACTGATGAAATCCTCAGGAAACTTCAAAGAACCAAAATACCACAGCCAAAATGGTAGGAAGAAATGCTAGAAATTTTGTAAATTATCCTTGGTGAAAAGTAAATTTTGGTTATTTACTATAGTGAATGATGTTAAAGAGGAAAAAAAGAGGTCAAACAGGTAAAACGTATCAGAGCAGGTCCAAGTGTATCAATGAAAAAGTAAAAAGAAGATTAGCCATCACTAATTTATGAAGAAGACAACAAGATTCCAAATGATAGGGCCTGACTCCAGCACACTCCCAAGAAAAGGGACATCAAACCATCAGTTTGCCTCTATCTGTTATCTACGAGACCATCTGTCTCTATTTTATTGTAACATATAGTTAGTCATCCCAAAATATATCTCACTTTGTTATGAGATATTTTATTGTAAATTTTTTTTATAAATACTCCCTCATTCGGAGTATTGAAGTTGGATTCTTAGATATCACTATAAAACTGATTATTTTGGAATAAAGTGTTGTTGGAACAAATCTTGCATGGCTGACTGGATGTAAAATTGATACAAAGGTCTTTTCACAGGATTCAAGTGCAATACATTGGACAAATAAGTATCTTATATCTCTTGTGTTATTGTTTTCCTATTTAAATATTCCAATTATGTTCTATATCTGAATATTAAAACAAAAAAGCTTAATTCAAAAAGTGCTTTAGTGCAATCTATTTTCAATCATTTGTATTCTCAATGTTTTCCTCTAAACTATGATAGGCAGTGAGTTCTTAATTGTTCTTGTTTCCTATTTTACTCATTTTGATCATTTAGTAAAGAATTCTTAATTGCTCTTTAGTGGTGATCAATCAAGTTCTCTTCTCTCAAGACATGTGGAAGGATTCTTAATTGTCCTTCTTCACTCTTGAGCCCATCTCATATTTTCAAGTTACCATTTGCTCCATGTTTTAGCGATCTTGCCCTGTAAAGCCATCCTTTGCAAAGAAACCAAATCCAATTGAGCCACCTTCCTTTGACTCCATTAACCCAATGTCCTGAAGTACTCAGTGATACCCCTCTGCTATTGAATTTCACCAACAAACTCAAACAAAATCCCAAAGCTCTAATAACTAGCCTAAAACCTTATAAAACAAAGCTAAATATTAAAGATAGAGCCCTCTCTAGGTACAGGTTGGCTAGATTATGTGCCCAAAAGTTGGTTTGTGGTTATCTTGGACCCCTTTCCTCTTCTTACAACTTCTAGGAAAATCTGAGTGATAACACGATGCACATTCTTTCCATACACTTTCACAATGATTTCAAAAGAGGTGGAAGAAGGAAGAGAAGGATCTATTATTCTACTCCAATAAAAGGAAATAACTTCATTACTTGGAGGGGGTTTCGTGGAAACAAGTGAAATGTCCCCGTGTATAAAAGAATCTGAGGTAACAAGAAGAACCTGAGTGGTATTAATTTCACTCTCTAAAGGGAGAATGGGACAGACTGGTTGTGGAATTAAGTTGACCACTTGATCAACCAATGGTTCATCAAGATGGTTCAACTAGAAGAGTGGGATTCACTGTACTTGGAATTAGATCAATCATTTCATAAACTGATGGTGGGTTGGGATAAATTTTATAGTAACTAGTTGGAATTTGTTGTTGTGAAACGGTAAGTTTCTCCAAAAATTTTGAGGCTTCATCCATATGAGGGAAAAGGTGACTATGATGAATCCCTTTGCATAACCTACAAGGAAACCTAACTTTACCTTTCTTCCTAGGAACTTGACAATCATTGGTTGATGGATCAATAGTAAGACTTTGATAAGAAGTTTTAGACCACACTTCTAACACCTTTGGAATACCAGGACAATCAATAAGAAGGTGGTCACCCTTACAAAGTTTGCAAGGGAATTTGAGCTTTTGGTTTCTTTTGGATGGTTCCTCAACATTTTCCATACTCAAAGTTGGTTGGTTGAATTCTCTCTTACCTTGCTTCTTTTCCTTATTCCCTTTCTTCTTCTTAGTCACCTGGTTACTAGCATCAAGGACTTTACCAAGCGAAGAAGAAGAAAGGGACAAGGACGTGTTGGGTGAAAAAGGTAAAGGGTTAACCAATAGTTGGTGTTGTTGAGACAAAGAACTTGGTTGAGATGAAAAAATTGGTTAAGGTGGTACAGTTGGAGTATTTGGTACTAAAGAAGTTGAAAAACACAACACCGGTAAACCTATCGTGAATCTAAGAAGTGACAATTTAGCCATATAAGGAGGATGGACATTTCCAAAACTAGGAAAATGAATAGGATTCTCGTTATCAGGGATTCCCTGATTAGTAACTTCTGGAATCATTGCCATTAGTTTCAACTCAAATAAATTTATTACCAATATTAACAATTCAAAATCAAAATCCACACCTAAGGTATTTTAAAAAGTAAAAACAAGAAAATAGCATACGCTAGTAAATCTAAGGAGTCAAGAAATACAAATAAACTTTTCATAGTGAAATCACTAGTTGGTGATGAAATCCAATGTCGCAGAGAACAATGCAAAATGTGGATAATGATAGAGTGGGAGGAACCAGTTACGCTGACAACATGCTTAATGAACACGATATGGTGCAAGTAACTTCACTTATGCCATCTTGAGTGAATAATATCCTCCAAAAAGGTCTAAGTGATTCTAGCCAACATCTGTTCCAGGTATAATAGAGACCTCCCCTCCGTTGTCACCTTGGGTAATATCCCTATGATTATAGTCTCTAAGGTTACCACTTAAGACAATTTAACCTAAGGAGTCAATTGTAGATCAGACATACACGCAAGGGAAGAGTAACAAAGCTCAATCCCATTGAAAGTTCCTTAACATGGTTAATCTAAGGTTTAGTTCCAAGTGACTCCTAAGTACTTTTTGACATCATTTTTAATATGTGAAAATCACTCTACTGTAACCAATAAAGTGGGGTCGATCACTCCATTGGGTCCGATATGATCTCATGCTTAAATTCTTTGTAAGGGGAGCTTCCCAAAGCCAACTATAATAAATAGATTTACTCCCTATCGTAAGATTCTAGTGTTTCTTTGAAGCTTTGGAAATTTAATTCATTTCCCTATTCTCAAGCCCTACAACCTGATCTAATGTAGGTGAAAAGAGCCATAGAATAATAAAAATTCCAAATTGATTTTATTACAGTTGTATTTTTTTAAGTTGTTACTTACTCAAAAGGTTATTGGATGTGAAACTGATGTTATTATGATCTGACGCAAAAATTTAATGCAATCGAACATGATATTGTGATCTTTTCATTTCAATGAATTGTAACTAAAGTAAGGAAAGAGGTTTCATTTACTTTAAAATATTAACTCCAAAATGCACCTCTTGTAATTTTCCAGTGCAATTCAAAGCCCTAAGTTCCAAACCATGCAATGTAATCTATGCACAATTTTCTTGAAAACTATGCAAATGTAATCTATGCAGAATTTCCATTCATGTTATGAAAATGAGAATTCTAACTATGCAAATGTAGTCTATGCAAGAAAATTATTCAAAACAAACACAAGATGATTCCAAATCAGTGAAATAACAACAAGAATATTTTCCTTCACCAATGTAACAAAAGAACCAATCAAGTGTAGGTAAAGGAAATTGGGTGAAAATTCCAAAGATAAAAAGTGATGACACTCAAAGGCAATTTACATTGAGACACAATTTAGGCCCCTCCCCAGGCGACTGAGGGGGATCTTTTTTTTGCAAAAATGAAAGAAAAAACATGCAAAAATTGTTAACAAACTAAGACAAACCTCTAAGTAATTACCAAAGGAAATAAAATTAAGAATTTCTCAAAACGAAAATTCAAAATGCCCAATCAAATTCAAAGAGACTCTTTGAAGGTGTAAACAAGTGTAATCAAGCATAAAAAACAAAAGTTCCTAGACTTAATGAAGGAAAAGTCAAATTTTCAAAAATTTCAGGTATGTGTACATGAAACAGTTCAATCAAGTGTGCATATGCATTGTTGCTAAAGGCTTAGTGCACATATATACACTCTGTGGCTAAATATAAAGTGCACACCTTGAGAAAATTTTAGAAAAAATAAAGATAAACCAAACAAGTCATAAAATCCAACCTTCCAATCAAACACTCAAAGAGAGTCATGAGAAAAGGTTCAAAAGTCAAAACAAGTTGATGATGGAGAACGAGATGTTCCCCAGTGGAGTTGCCAATTTGTTAGGTGGACTAATCCTTCATGCGAACAATATGGATCGCCATAGATCTCAAAAAAAATATAGTAACAAACAAGAAAATAATTTCTACATTTCCTTAGCTTATGACTAATTAAAACAAGTAATATGCGAGGAATCACTTATTGATTTAATGAAGTGCCTGTTGAAGTCCTTTCAGTGCCTTCCACAACTGGCTTATCCTCGACGCTTTAGAGGTCCTCCTAGCACTTTACACAACTTCTCCATGATGTTCCAAAGTATATCTACATAGACATAAACACACAAAGGATCAAAGCATATAACATATAGCATACATCATAAATTGAATCAACAACCAGTTATAAACATGTGAGTGATCAAGGAATCTCACAAATAATATCAGAATATACATGATTAGGAAAGAATAATTCTTTTATATTAAATTGAAAGGAGAAAAAACTTACAACTTGATTCCCTTGATGTCATAAGCTTCTTCCATGATCTCCAACCTTCTCCTTGGATGAAAAGCCTTTTAGCCCTATGTTTGCAGCATAAGCCTACCTTCATTGGTCCTCTCCAACCCTATGGCCTGTGTTTTATTTATAGGCCAAGAGGAGGAGGCTTAGGATCCTCTTCCTAAGGGATGAGATCCACAAATGGTGGGATAGGGGATCCACAAAGAGAGGGAATTCGCTCCATGACGAGAGGGATTAAGCTTGAGTAAGCATTAACTTGAAGTTGTTAGTTGGTAAAGGTGCAACTAACAAATCTTCTAGACTTTACTTTTTATTTTTTACTTGCATTGAGTCATGTGCGTAAGCCATAGTGTAATATAGAGAACACTTTTGCACTAACTTTAATGGTCACCTTTGTGCATGCATAAAAACTGACTAGGGAACTATGCAGGAAATCAAAAATAGGTTTTTGGGCCTTGCAATCTAGGAATTTCATTCTCTTTGGGATTGTTTAGGTTCTAGTATTGCAAGGGGATTCTTTGGAACACTTTGATGGATAGTGAAATATCCAAACTCATGGTCATTTTCCTAATGCGAAAAAATGACGTGTAACAACTAATTTCTAGAATCTTTGCATGATATATATCAAGGTTGACAGAGCATAGATTAGTCTATGGATTTCCCTTAGATTGTTCCAAAGATTCTTCCATTAGTTCATCAATTGGAATGGAAGTGGGAGGTTGATTCTGTAAGATATGGTTAATAAGGTGTTGTCACTATTACAACGACCCTCCAAAAATATTTCCTATTTCAATTTTGGAACCTATGCTAATTGTTGTTCCAAGCCCCTGTGCGTTGTTAAGTGGTTTTGTTTGTTATTTGAGTGTTTTCTCATAGTGTTGCATCCTCCTAAGTCAATGTATCTAAGGCATCACCACTTAACCATAAGAAGTGTTTGAATTAGTAAGTTGTGGTTAGGTGAACTCATGGTCTTTCTTGGCTTAGAAAATTGTCTTCTAGCCATGCACACACTCAAAAAAGCACACAAAATCAGAAAAATCAATCAAAAAGTAAGAAAATCTTGCACAAAAGAAAAAGTGCACTTAAAGATGACGAAGGGTTGCACTTATAGGGAAAGTGCACTTCTTCGAACAGAAGGAATGCACCCTACTTGGATGCACTCCTTCAGACTGAGAAAGAGTGCCTTACTTGGGCACATTCCTTCATGACGAAGACTTGTGCCCTATCTAGTTGCATGCATGATCCAACATGTTGCATGAGGACGCCCTCCTAGAAAATAGGAACCTCCTTAACTCCTTCTTAACTAATCCTTTCATTTGACAATAAGTGGCACTCATCCATGAGTTATCTTTTCATGTTTATCTCTTTAAATAAACTCCCCTAATCATTCCCTCATCATCTCATATGAGTGCATAGCTGGAGACCATCAAGCCCTTCATAAACCAGTGCAGCAAGTAAGTTTGCACGCTCAAATCATTACTAATTTTTATCATTTCATTATCAAATATTGCTTTGTTTGTTGTTGATTTATTTTTTTGCAGTGTGTTTGATGGCATTTTAGCTATATCTTCATCTTGCAAGTTTTCATTCGCTGTTGCATGTAAGCAACCTTTCACATTCCTAAAACTTTTCATCTTTCACCATGCATGCGACAATAACTTATATTGCCTTGTAGATCATTCCTCTCCTTATATTAACATATACTTTTACTTGCTATAATTCTTGCTAGGCTATTTTTAGGAAAAGTGCACCCCCTGAGTTAGAAGCTCCTTCAATCTCGAAAATTGTGCCCTTTTCAACCCAGTATTTTTCCTAGGTACATGGGCCCATCACAAAGGCATGAAGCTTTTCCCTTCAGCCCTTCGGAGTGCTACATTATGCCCTCCTTTCCTTAAGGTGCATGGGAACATCATGAAGGCACAAACCCTCATCATTTATCCCTTAAACATGTGATAATGTGCCCTCCTTTATCTTGAGTGCATATGCGCACTTTGAAGACTCGAAGATCCCTTTTCCTTATCATTCATCAGTTCAGAGTGTGAAAATGCACCATCCTTGTCTATCAAGGTGCATGGGCACATAGGGAAGACCTGAAGCCATATTTTCTCATTCCTTTGATCCCTCAGGGTGTTACAATGCACCCTGGCTTAGTTTTTGCCTCTTTCTTGAGCGCATTAGGGCACTACGAAGTCCCGAATGACCATGCATGTTTCTTCGTGCTTCGAGAATGAACCCTTTTATTTTGCATGTGTATTTTTCTTGCATGCAATTTATTTTTGGCTATCATTCATAGTTTTTCGTGCTCTATCATTCGTGGGGACTCTTTGAACATGATTTACGAATACTTTTGCATAGTTAGTTGTTTTAAGTTGATCTTGTTGCTATGAGTGTGATTCCATAAACAAGTGTCTGTGCTACAAGTTTTACTAATTTGTCGTCATATATCGGAGGCATTCCACTACACAAATTAACCTCTAAAGAAATCTCAAGAGCTGAGCCACTTGAGGTTATAAATTCCAATATTTCTACATATGCAGACACTCATTTTTTAATTGATAAGATGAAAGAGGTTACATGTAGCAATATCTAAAACACGTTTATGCAAGAGACATTTCTCGAGGACTTAGAATATGTGCATGCATATATTAACATCAATAAGTCCAGGATACATAGGATCACATATAGATACCTAGTCATGCCATGTGTTGAAGCTATTGAATGGATAATTACACATATGAACGACTGACACCTTGTGTTATGCAATGAAAGTGGCGGACACATAGACACCTATTATGGTGAGGATATGCATATGTATTATAAGATGCTTAAGCCCCAATGATTCCTTTTACACAATATGGGATAACCTTGACACGAATGATTTTATCAAGCAATCGTGTCAAGAACTTCCCAAGTTTTTCCATCACCCAACAACAATTTATCTAACAAAGACCTTGAGAGATGTATACCAGTATTTGATAGCTATGTATTGTCAGATGTTTGGGTACAAGAATGATGAAGTATTCCAAGAGAATTGGATATATACACTCAATCTAGTGGTGAACCATGGAAATGCTTTTAATTGGGTGGATATATTATCATTTGATTTGCAACGACAGGTACGACAGGTCAAATCATATTTGCAAGCAAATCAAGCTCTAGAATTTTACATGTTTGCATATCTCTTGGATGGTATCTGTGCGTGACATTAATTCTCAAAGCTATATTAGAACTGGACCCCTAAAGAAAATTTCCCAAATTTTGTCCACTACAGGGTGTTATAAGAATGAATCTTTAGAGGCGCATACGACAAATTGGCCTAACACTTCTTTGCAACCATCTTTCGCCTGATATTCAATACCGATCTGCCATGCATGATAGATCAAGTGAAGGATTCTCTTCAATATATTACGGACTAGTTCGTAGCTCCTGAGGAAACTTACATCATATGCTTTGGATGTCAAACAACCCCTCATCTTATGTTGCAATATGTGACAAGAAAGGTGATCATGCAAGAAGTGGCAAATCATATGGACAAGGGACTGTTAGGAAACCTTCATAGGAGGAATAAATCCCCTTGGCCCATATTTCCATTAAGCATTAGGTTATATGAATTAAAGAGTCATAGGACATCAACAGCCGAAACTAAGGAGCTGAGATGCCTACACTTCACCACCAAATATTTCCATGCATATTATCCTAGGTGAATTATAAGCCAAAATTGTGAAAGGATTAGGCATATTACAAGGTATTCATCAATATGTCGACTAGAGGATGAAAATATAAAAAACTGATACAATGCTAGAATGAAGACACATCCAAACATGAACACTGGCTCACCTCACAATGAACCATCTCAGGACTTGCACAAGTAGGAATAGGGGAAGGAGCAAACAACGCCTCAAGTAAAGAAGTTAGACCCTAGGAAAAGGATCAACTGCTCATTAGGTGAGAGCAGTAGAAAATGGAAATTTGATCCTTTAAACACAGGAGCTACACAAATACAACCAAAGAAGAGAGTAGGAGAAGAATAAGAGGAGATAAGGAAGCATGATGAGTTGCTTGAAAATCAACTTATAAAATAAGAATAGTGGAGACAGATAGAGGAACAAAAACAAAGGCAATCTCAAGAGGAGGAAGCAATGTAGAGACTAGAAGAAGAACAATCGACTCATGAACTAAAGGAGGAGAAGTATGAGGAAGCATACACCATCAAGCACATGGATGATGAGCCCAGTACTTCAGGTGAACAACCACTCACAGGAGGACATCTTAAATTCAGAGAGATGGGGATTACACCTCCCCTATCAAACAAAGTCACAAATTTTTGCACATTAACATTTGATCATCTAAAGAAGAGGGTCATGCAACAAAGGAATAGGTACTTTGCAAATGATCCTTAAAACCCAGTCTCAACAGTGATAGAAAAGGTGATCACCTCCAACACTAGAATAAATCTAAGGGTAGTTATGGCAGCAAATGTTACATTCGCTACAACAACATAGGATAACTCGAGGTATTTTCTAAATGGGATTGCTAGTTTGAGAAGAGAACTTGTTGTGATGAAGAAACTAGTAGAGCATATTGCAACAAAGAACCAACCACTATTATCATAGAACTCCAATACCATGGAATGGCAGGAAGTCATGCTAGATAAATTGGGACCAATGGAGGATACCATGGCATGACTATACAATGAGATGATACTTATACAATAGGTCATGGATCCTCTCATTGGCATTTAGAAGAATGTGCATGAAGTGGTGAAACTCCTAAAGATAGAAACTAGAGAAGTTGACCATATGTAGGAGTGGATAACCAAATATCCATATTCCCTGGAGCATTTGGAAAAGAAGGATAAGCTCTCCATGGAGATAGATAGAGTGCAATTGGGACTCCACCTATAAAATTACTCACATTTGGAAGAACGTCTAGTTAACACTATGGATGCATATAACCGATTGCATAATGGGTTTGAGTCTCTTACACAAAATAACGCATGCCTTCCATCAGATCCCTTGAAGTAATCAGAGGTAGGGAGGTCATCTTTCAAGAGATCAGAGATTACATTGAAAAAATCAAGAAGGTAACATAATAGGAAGGCTTGGAAGTGACCAAATATTTTATTCAATAGTATGCCTTTGCACCAGTCAAAGTGCACATGATGCTTTCATGGTTATGGAATAATATCCAATCGAGCTCCAAGAACATACTTTCAAAGGAATTGGAGGTAAGGGTACGCTATAAAGGAAACTTGCTAGACATGATTGAATCCATCACAAAGAAGTTTAGAGCATGGCACACTTATATCACAAATGAACACTATGAAGAAGCACACCATCTCTCCATTTGATGAGTTTTGTCTTTTAGTGTTTTTGTCTTATTGGGCCACCGTCTCATGTCTAAATTGTCTTATGTAATAAATGTTATGTAATGAAGCCGAAGGGACATAAGTGGAATATGAATAGCCACACATTGGAATGTAATGAGTCATATTAGAATATGAATAGTCATAGAAGTCAAAGAGTGATGAGAAGCTCAAGAGCCATTGTATTTGTTATAAATAGCTCCTCATAACTCAAGCAAGGGGATTTTTGGGGACGCTTAGCCTTGGCTTCTCTTGTAATACATAGGAGATAGATTATTCTTTAGAGAAGCAAGTTGTGGTTTTTTGTTCCACTATTGGGTACAATGATTCACTCATGTAATAGTGTACTTTGGATCTCTCACTTATCGGAAACTCAATGAGCCAACATTCCTTCATACATGTATCATGTATATGGTTGGACTATTATGATTATGTGTATGTTATATGTTGTTTTATTTACATGTTAGGTTAATGAACTATTTCTTTGCTTAGTTATGGTTGTTATTGAATGGATGTTGTTATGCTTTAATGATTGTTATTTATCATGTGGAATAATCTATAGGTACATCTCTATTTTATTCTCGGGTCCCCCTTTAGGGTAGCACTATTACTTTTCTAAACGGTGGCTCATTTACTTCACCATCCATGGAATTTTCCCTCATACACCTTACATCGAGCGTCTCACAAGGCTCGCATTCTTTCTGCCCCAAAGAGGCGTTGTATTATCTTATGTCCTATTGTAACCAAGGAATTTCTTGGAAAAACATTTTTATGTTGGTTGGGCCATATGACCGGATGGTACTCCTACACAAAATGGTGTGAGGTTTAATTGGGACTTCACATTAGGGATATTCCCTTACAATGTTGGCGGAATCCAACATCGTCAAAGAATCTCTTCCCTGCAAGGCCATCTAGGACATGGTCAATGAAAGGTAGAGGGAAATGGTCCTTCTTTGTACCCTTGTTAAGATCTCTATAATCAACACAAATCCTCCACTTCCATTCCTTTTTACGACCATGACAAGATGGGACACCCATTCACTGTCTGAGATGTGGTATATGAACCCTGCATCCAACATTTTTTAAAGTTATTCTTTTACAATGTACTTAAGGGTGGGATTCATCCTCCTTTGGGGTTGGCATGAAGGTTTACATCCTTCCTTGATGTAAATACGGTGAGTAAAAATTGAGGGATGCACACCTTTCATTTCTTTATATTCCTAAGAAAAAGCATTAAGGTGTTGGCTCAACAAAGTGCATAATTGACTTTCTTGCTTGACTGAGAGAGAAGGGTTGATCTTTAGAGTTATTCATGGGATAATTTCCACAATATTTGCATGATATAGATTAGGGTCGACAAAGCACATATCAGTACATGGATTTCCCTTAGATTGTTCCAAATATTCTTCCATAAGTTCACCAATTAGCATGGTAGTGGGAGGTTGATTTTGTAAGATATGGTCAGTAAGGTCATATTCATCAAGTTGCCTACCTCCTATAGCAGTGTTTAGAGTACAAAATGGGTAGAGAGATGTTTGAAATAAGTCTTTTTCCTCGTCCTTTATCCACAAGGAAAAGTTATTCTCATTAGAAGTTTGAGCAGGGGGATACAGTACGAGCTGCTTTAAGAGATGCCCATTCTTAATGGTCATGTTCCTAGGCCTTCATCTAATGTAGGCATTCGCAATGGCTAACCAAGGTATTCCTAAGATAAGAGGGTAAAAATTAAACATGTTTTTGGGATGGAGGGTCAGGAAATATGTGGGATACTCCCAGTAATCAATGGAAACCATCACATCCTTAATAAATCCTTCATGAGATATTGTGGACCTATCTGCAAGCTACAATACTATGGCGGTTTTCCTCAAAGCTCCTTGGAGTTTGAGATTGAGCATGGTTTCCTTGGTCATAACATTGATTACATCCCCAAGGTAAATCAAGGTATTAGGGACCATAATTATATCAATCTACACATCCACTACTAGGCTACCATGATCCAAGTACTTAGGGGAGATCACCCTCCCAAGCATTATATCAGATAACTACCCAACAACATTGATGGTGGGGGTATCTCTTCTTCTTCTCCCAGGCCTCTGAAGCATTCTTACTTGATAATCTTGTTATAGATGAGGACATCCCTGATGGCCTAGAGAAGGGGTATTTTGACACACAAATTCTTCAATTCTCCCAGAATTTGAACCTCTTCCAAGGTGTGTTGTTTAGGTTGGACCAACCTTTCAAGATAGGGAGGTGCATTCTCTTGAGGGGTACTATCTTCCTTTTCTTATTCAATTTCTTTAGGTGGAGAAGGTGGGTTATAATTTTGAAGCACCTTCCCATATCAAAGGTTGATCTCTTGGATTTCCACAACATAAGCAGGACATGATGTCTCCCCACCATAAACCTATTGTGCCTACTTATTGTTCACATTCAGATTGGGCTATGAAGGAATTTGAGGTTGATTATGTGGGTTGTTGTAAATTAATTATGGTGTAGGTGGAGGAGGAGGCATTAAGGTAGGAGGTTGGACTGCCTGTAGCCTCCATCCTTGTGAAGGGTTACCCTGTTGAGGGGGTTGAGGTGGATATGGTTGGGAAGGAGGGTTGATAAGATGAGGAGGATATTGTGTAGCATAGGACCAAGCAAAGGATATGGATCATCATGTATGAGTTTAAGGGTACAAAGGATGGAAAGTTGCATTCTAATTTGGATTATAAGGAGGATATTGTACACCTTGCATGCCTTGTTGATATGGCATAGGACCTTGGGGCCTCCTCTAGTTGATGAAGCAAAGTTACTCCAACCCATTTTCTGCCCCTTAGTATACAACTTTTAGGCATGGAAAAGATGGAAATTTGTATGTTGCATGGTTTTCCTCATAGACATAGAAAAATTCTATGGTGTTTAGTGGGCATTCATTTTAAGGATGCCTCTTAGTGCATCTAGGGCAAAAGATAACTAGTGCCCTTTATGCTTCCTGATGCTTACTTTTAATTTTCATAGTGTCCATATGTAGGGAAAAAGTATGCAACATTTCACTTTTGAAGTCCTCCAACATGCTCCCTATCTCATGTTTGGTGGTTGAGGTTGAGGAAGAGGATTTAGTCAAGCATTGGTTGGCCATTCCCTTCTACCTAGTAGCCCTAGAATGGTTCTTTAATATTGTCTTGATGTCATCATATATTATTTGGTAGATTTATACTCCATACAACATATTGAGGATCTCCATTACATCCTCCCTGGTCCCTTAGAGAAGTACTAGTTTGTGTGACTCAAGGTCAAGGGTACCGTTAGCCCTCCTATAGTTGAGTTGGAATATTTCATCATAATCCTCTAAGTATTCATATGGCCCTAGGGTCATCCTAAAGATTTCCTCTTTTGTCTCTTTATACCTACAGTAATCCCTATACTTCTCATTAAATTCTTGCTGCATTTGTTCCCATGTAGTAATGTTGCCTCCAGGTAAGCCCATAAACTAGCATAAGGCTACATCCTTGAGGGTGGATGGAAAAAAGTCATCTTCAGTTCATTAGAGGCATATTCATAGGTCCTACAGACAACAACAAACTCAAACATGAATTTTTCAGGGTCCTTAAAAGTTAGGCCATGGAAGTGTGGAAGGGCAGTAGGGCTAACATTCTTCATCCTGGCCTCCCCATTAGTCTCTCAGATGGGAAAGAAATCATTTTGTATATTTTTAGCCTTGTCTTGTATATGTGATATAGGCTTCTCCTACCCTAGGGGTTTTTTTAAAGGTTTCAAGTTGCTCACCCAAATGAAGTTCACAACCACCAAATAATAGTGATGGTTTGCTGCTCAAAGGGGTAGGGGTTTTTGGTAGGAATATATCTTGATTATCCCTACTCATACGAGGCATGAAAGAACTAGGTCTTGTTTTTTTTTTTTTTAAGTTTTCAAATCAACAATAATTTTTCAAAAAAATAAAAAGAGAAGCAAATTATAAGTAGAAACAACACCTACTTGAGCACCTCCCACACAACAATGGCGAAAAGTGATGAGCCCTACTATTGCAACAAGAATGCTTCTGATCTCCTAATTCTACCAACTTAAATTATCAACTAGGGGTTCGTACAAACTTAGAGGTGACAATGCTATATGAAAAATAGGTAAAGCTCTACTCATGTCGCCTTCAGTCATTGAATTAGATCAAGATATGCATAGACCACTCCTCCAACTAGCTTACAAAGAGAAATTGCATGAAAAGCCAAGAGTCTACTCTAATTGCAAGGTAAAAATCATCCTAATTACAGAAATGAAAGTGACATTCATTAAATTTAAAGGCTAACTACAATTATAGGAAGATAAATACTATACTTATTCTAGAAATGAACCATTTTATTCTACTTTCAAAAATTAAATCAGTACTCTACTTACAGAATGTAAATCATTACTCTACTTGAAGAATGTGAAAAATTGCTTGAAAGAGGAAACTTGATCAAAAGAGTATGACTAGAAAATATAAGGACATAACTTAAAAACAAGGTCTAATATATCTGCATTGAAGAGTTTCCCTTCTTATCACTAAGTTCAAGATAATTTATCTTTAGTAGTAGAGTCCTTACACATTTCATAAAAGAACAATATTTGTGATTCAAATGTAGAACTATGTTTACCAACTCTGATTGTTGTTATGTACTTGTGGTGAAGTAAGGATGGGCCTAGAGTGGTCCTTGGGTCTCACCAATCATGGATTCAAAGCCTAGAGGTCATTACTCAATCCCAAAATTAAAAAATCAATATCTTAGAGAAAATATAGCTAAGTTTATATAGTGCTACAAGATGCTACAGGATACCATGTTTTGCTACAGGATTGGATCCAAGAGAAACTTGAGGGTAAGAAAGTTGTTTTGAAGGTGGGAGAATGTATATGAAGGTGTATAATAATGTGTGACGCCTTTTTCCAAGCTTATCTCCCCTCAAAGGCCCATCTTTCACAAAAGTACATGCTCACGGCGTTCCCCAATAACCGTGAAAAGATAATCTTCATGGCAGAATTTGAGAGTTGTATGAGGTGTCAGGAAGGAAGATGGTGATGATAGAATGGATGTAGGATGAGTGTACCAATCCATTCAGGTCATTGATAATACCTTCAGACTAACAATCAACCCCTTTTTACTCTTAGAAAGTACATAAATCTAATGATCAAATTACAACAAATCAAGATGGAAATGATGAGTTGAATTTTATTTCATCAAGAGATACTCTACCCTAAAACATGCATCTAATCCATATGAAAAGGCATTATCTTAACTTCTATGATGTAGAAATAGAGTATTCAAGAGAAATATAAACCAAATCCTAGCAACTTTCAAAGGAAAACAAACAAATATTTTTGGCTTGTTGTTGTAAACTCCTCACCCACACTTCCCACAAGAGAGGTGGTAATCAGGCTTGCAACCACAATTTTTGAAATGTAACTTCTATTTAAACAAGGAAATAAGTTCCACTACTAAATCAATGAAAAAATAAAATACATAAGAGATTAGAGCCTCTGTGTTAGGACCTACCCCAGGGGTCTCATCCCTCCAAAGTTAACTCAAATGTAGACCAATAGTGAATCTTTCATTAAATTTAGAAAATGGAGTTCAAATAAATCATATCAAAAAGAAAATAAAAATCTAAAGTAATTGGATCTCTATAGCTCTTCCTCGTTCCAAAATTTTGAAACCTAATGATCTCTTAGGTATGTTTATTAATACAAAATATGAATGAGGGGTGGCTCCCCTGGAAGGAGGATTGATCCCCTCCAAAACCTCGAAAATAGTGGATCTATTTCCCTTAGATCCTCTCATGCACTTGATTTCATCTATTTCTAGTGGACCTCGAGTTGTAGGTGAGTGCAAATGAGTGATTCTAGGGATCCCTTCAAGTCAAATGAGAGTAGATTCAGGGGACATGCCTCCTACACTACCTCTAGCTACCTCCAATGTGCCTTTGCATCATGAATGTTCTAAAAAATTATCTCTTTCCTACACATAAACCACATTAGGCCACGAAGTATGAAAATATTCCTACTAAGCACATTATAGCCAAAAATTTAAATTATTGTGGGGAAAGAAAAAAATTACGGGCTGAAGGATGGCAATATGGGCCTTAAAATATACCTATTAATGGGACCCATCACTAGAATGCATCAAAAGTTTCATGGAAACCCTAGAAAATGTGACAACCCTGAGTAGTTACATTTATGTACACAATGTAAACATTATGATAAAATAAAATGGGTTGAGTAATGGCACACATATTCCAGAGGGATGGGGTGTTTTCCTATTAGAAATAATATTACTATGTAGAAAATTCAATGAGGAATATGAAGAGACACACAAGAATGTTCCATGAGGAACATGGAGAGACATGAGAAAAATAATAAAATCCATTTGAAAAACATTAGAGGGTATTTTTTCCTGAAGAATTTGAGGAGTCTTTTTTGGTGGCGGAAACAAGATTGGGGACAACAAAAGAAAAGGAGAAATTTGAATTCCAAGAGGGGACTGAATAAAAGATAGGACTGGGTTCTTTCGGTTGGAAAAGGAGAAACAAGGAATCCCATGTATGTAATTTATTTTCTCTCATGTCCGTGATGGCCTGGAGAGTGGATATAGTGATTCTTAGGAAATCCCTAAGGGTTGGGTTAGAGGAATTGATCCTGGAAAATTCCTGGAGGATTTTTGGATGCTTCCTTATTTTGTTTTGATTTTACTATGAGTTTTGGAATCCCTATCTTGGGTGGAACCATAATGTTGTGTTTTGGAAAGGTGGAGACCATTGGTCTCCAGAATACATGTGCATTGTATTGATTCTAATTTCAGTTGGTTGATGGAGATGGATAAATCTATGGAGTCTGTTTTTCAGCAGATGAATGTGTGTAATTCCTAAAGAAAAATATCCCTCAACCTCTAGAATCTAGCTCAGGGGTGATAACTATAAGTGAGATTTGGTTTTAGTTGTCGATGGTTGGGTGGAGAGTCATAGTCCCAAACTTAGTTACCCATTAGTTTGAGATAAGAATATCTTATATAGTTACCTATTTACATTTCTAGTTTGAAATGATGTTCATTGATGGTATTGTTTATTAATTCACTTTATATGTGATTAACCAATATTTTACTATTATGGTGAAAAATGTTTTGGCACAACATGTGGATATCAGGGTTATGTTCATGCAAGAACTAGCATGCAATCTTTCTTATGGCCAAGAAATGCTTTCATTTAATTATAAGTACTATGCAATTATTGTTTATAATTCTAGGCTATATGAGGATGAATTGCATGATATGCATGATCTTATACCAATATCTTGGATGCAGGGGCTACTTCATCATGATGGTGTCGAGTTGCACTTATATAAATGAGTACCCAAAACTTAAGATGAATAATGTGAAATTATTTTGTAATATGGTATTGGTTGCATGTTTAAAGTGTTGTAAAGTGCATGGCTAATTATTACATTCTTGTTGACAGGAAGGAATTTGATGTTATTCCATATATATGCATTCTTCCACTTAACTAATTATGCATGACCTAATGGGTATATTCAATTATTTACACTGTTGATATGCCTTTTGAGTCAAAAGAAATCAAGTTTATGCTATATTTTTGGGTTGCTACATCTCTCTGTATTTTTTTGTAGAAATGCACTTGAAAAATGTTGTTAAATTGATGTCACACACATGATTGAGTATTTGTTAAGTTTAGCCTTAAATTCCTTACATGTCTGTTAGCCACTAAGTACTAGATATTAGGCTTGAAAAGTTGGAAAAGTTTGAAAACTTCCAACATTGTTTAAGCATTGGGAATCTTAAAAAAATTACAAACTTTATTTGTAGGTTGACCAAGTCGAAGGTTGGGAGGTCATCCTGAAAGGCTTGACCTCTAGAGGGCTCTGTTTCTTGGCCTTCGTTGGGATTACCTAGCTCTCTATGCCCACAAGTCGGGAGTTTTAGGGGGTCAGATTCGCCCAACCCTTTGTAGTGCAACTGCCAGTGGATCTGGGTCGACCTCGACCTTCCTCGAAGTTCATTATTGCCACGTTGTCCACTATGTGGGAACGTTAGGTGCTCGTTAGGCTACCATGTGGGTGTGCCAAATGGCACATAGGTGCCATGCTAACATGGGAAGGTTTAATGGCCAATCTCTAATGGGCCATAACTTTTGATCTATAAGTTGGATTGAGGCAAAAATTTATATCATTGGAATATTCTCTATGAGATGAATGCAATGATGTTGTTTATTTGAAATTCTAGAAAAGTAAAAAAAAATATCTTTTGTTCCCATAATTGTACCTTGGGAGTTGGTTCTACAGAGTAACCACCTCCTTCAAACTCTAGTTGGGTTCGAGGTTAGGAAGGGTGTGTTTACAAAAGAAATCATGTTTTACTCATTCAATGCTCCAAAGATAGCAAAAAGATATTTTCAATGCACTAATTATCCTATCATAGACAATTGAATGCTACAAACACATAATCACAGAGATTTAACATGACTCGGGTTGTTAATGTGCAGATACGGGTTGCCAGGATCAAAAAGTGATCAAATATTAGGATAACTATGGAAGGACTAAATCAAAGTTAGTAAACAAAGTGTCCATATTCATCCAATCACTTTGTTAACTCATATATAGAAAAAATTATCTCCATGAGAGAAAGGGAGAAAAGTGAACATCAGTAAATGTTGACAAGATTCATTTTCACCTTGTGACAAACCAGTACTAGTAGTGAACCTAGTTGTGAGTCTTGGTGAGAGGAGGGTCTGAATAAAGGACCTTGAGGAGGTCAACTATTGTAACCATTTGGTATATAAAGAAAATATTATTTCCCCCATTTTTCCATTGTTTATATTATTTAAATTTTTATGCTTTTATGATTTTAATTATGTTAATGCTAACATTACTACAAGTTGTAGGACTTTTTGCTTTCTAGTTGTCGGTATGCAAGATACAGGTGTGAGGAGCAAGGATCTATATCTAAAGAGTTATAACCATAAGGAGAAATAAACCACTAACCTTCCATGATAAGGTATGTCCCTCATCCATCTATCTTTTGATTACAGTTTTGTTTGTATGCATTTTAAAAGGGGTTGAACTAGTTATAGGTACACTATCAGTCATAGGTTTTTGGCATGTTTGTGGAATGAGTATTTTGTAAATGAAAGAAAATTTAGTTAAAAAAAATCAAAACTATAATTTTGAACACACCAATAGGTTTAGTTTGGTCCTTTAGCTTCTCATTTGTTTGCTTTCTTTCCTTTTTATTGCTTCTGAGTGTTACTTAGCAATTTTGGGATGATCAAGCTCAAAAACATTTTACTTTAAAACTGAAGAACTGAACTTAGAACCCTTTCAACCATCCTATTGGGAAATAATAGAGCATTTAAGCCCTGTCAAACACCTTTTTTTCTCCTTTATAAAGTGTTTCACCTCTTTGTCATCTCCTTGATAGAGCATTAAAGAATTCTAGGAGTGTTTTTCATGGTTTTTTCTATAAAATATTTTAGTTTTATTGTAGACTCTTAAGACCAGAACTTAGTTTAGGATCAAATATAGTCCCTGAGAGTCTCTACCTAGTTATCTACCCTTATATTCACTGAAAATAATAGTTTTGACTCAGTCATTTACCCTTAGTTTGTACACATATTTTGTTGATGTTCACTGTAGTGCACCTCTTCTCTCTACCCCAATACCCTTCTAGGGTTTCTCAATTTATAGATGCATCCTTCATCCCAAATTTAACCAACTTGGAACTTTTTCCAATGGCACCACTTCCAATGATTATAAATTATTTTAAATCTCCCTTTGGTACAACCTCATTCAAAGGTTTGACTAAGCACTTATTCAAGTAGTATTTCCTATTCTTTAATGTCCCTTCCACCTAATCCCAAAACTCTTGGATTCTAGAATTAGATTAGACATACATGTAAATTATAAGATTTTAATATCCTCTAGCACCCAAGAGTCAAGGAAAAAAGTGCCTAGAACCATGCACCAAGTGCTTCCCATATCAAGACCCCATGCTACCGAGAATACTCAAACACACTTACATAGAACATTACTCTTGGATTTTGGAAGCCTGAGGCACTAATACCTCATGTGATACATGTCATCACCCTATGACTAGAACTTGTGAATATGGGCCAAATGTTATCAATCAATTGAGAGATTATTTGAAAAACACGAGCCTAATATTTCGGTGCTCTTGGGGCCTAATGATGCCAAAAAATTTCTTTGGTTGTCAACCACTATTCTTTCCATGGGGAATATGATGTGGAAGATACCAAGATATTAGGTGATAAAATATCAAAAGACAACCATATGATTCCAGGGCTTCATGGTCTACTTAGCCTGCCACCTCATTCTTCCAATAACCAATCATAATCTGACACATGGTAGAACTTATGTGTTCACTGCCATGTGGTTCTAATGACACATGACAAGGGCCATTCACTTTACATTTTTGGTTATCTAAAAAACACTCAAATTGGATGAAACATGCCCTCCATTGCCACATCACCTACTCATTTTGGCGTGCCTCATCACTACTATCACCTAACATGTCTCAAGCATCAAGTTAGCAGGTATTAGAAAAAATTATGAAATTTTACATACCTGATGTTTTCGGGGTCCAATGGGGATTTTATCCCTTAGATGTTATGTCTTATTGCTTCGTGACAAAGAGATTAACTAGGGGTCAACCATACTAGGAGTTGAGAAAATATTTGAACTCTTGCTCACCCAATGTTCTAGGGCCTAAGGGCTCGTATCCCTTTGGTGTTATACCCTATCACTCTGTGGTTAGGGCCTTCAATGAATTCCAACCATACTAGGTAATTGGGAAATATTTGTGGAATTTTCACAACCAATTTTCAGAGGGATTAATGGTTCTTAGGCTCTAGGTTCTATCCCTAAGCATTTTATGGTTGGAGGCTTGACTAGGGGCCATGTCTATAAAATATTGGGAAAATCCATTAAATTTTGCAGACCCAATGTTCCAGGGGCATTTAGCTATTGGGCATTGATCCTCAACTACCTTGTGATAGTGACCTATGACTAGGAGCTTATCATATCAAATATTGGAGAAATCAAATAGCTTTTGTTATTGAATAACTTGATTATATGCCTAATGGTCTAGGGACTTGATGGGAATAACCCTATATGGAACTCTGAATGTTAGTGTTATTAACTTTTGCATGCATATTTTTTCATTAATTGATGTCATACCTTTCAAACCTAGACCCATGAGTGCAACATCACCCTCCTCTATTTTTGTATCATCTCAAGTTGTTTCAGGGGGGTCAATGACAATTTTGGTTGGGGGCAGGGGAATCCTTTCATCATATGCAATGTACCTTCAATGGTTTAATTCCTTAACATCATTTCAGATCCTCCCCCACTCCCCGCAGTTAACCTTCAAGCATGATGGGACCCCATGAAATGAATAATAACCATTAATATAACCCAAACTACGTTGATCCTTGATCTGTTGATCCAAGTTATCATGTGTTGATCAAATTTGCGTTGATACAACGATTTTTCTTGTGCATCCAACTATGATTTACTTTCTTGCCTCTGATCACATCTTTGTCACTCGTATATTACTTGACCTCGTGCCTCTACTCTTCTCTTATGGCTTGAGTTCTTTCCTCTTAACTTGAATATGTATCCACTTAGGACTCATCAATGAAAACAAACTATACATGCCACCCCAACATTGATTGATTCAAGCTTCTAGTTTTGTGTCTCAAATTTTTCTTCTCCTAGCATTGCCATCAATGACAACACATTTTCTGACATCACTTGCCTAAGTGGCTTCTAACATCACTTGCTTAAGTTGCCTTAGAAAAACACATGCCAAAACTTGTAGGTGTTTCATTTTTAGAAAGTAAGACAAGTTGGATAAATTTATTATCTTGTTGGCATAACCCAAGTGCTATAATTTTCCATATCTTCTTCATTTACTTGTAAAAAATCTATCAAATTGAAAATATTTACCTTTTTGCATGTTTTTTTGTAAACAAGTTTGCGCACAAAAATGCATGTTCATGGCTCATTTTAAGATAAAATTGAGTTCTTCAAAAGGGATAAGGCGTGCTTCTTCCTTTATCACCTTAATAAAACTCTATATTTTCATTTTGATGAAGAAAATGGCCCATTGTACTAAAAATTTGACTTTTGGTTTACTTTTACAGAGACAAAATTTGAAATCTTCCTTAAAACATGCCCGTAAAACTTTTTGTATAATTTTTCTAACAAAATTACAGACATGGTTACCCATAAAATGGTTTTATAGGGAACAAAACCCATGTATCAATTTTTCTTTATTTGGCCTCAGCTAGATGTTATTGGTGTGCAAAAAATGACCTTAGAGCAAATTTGACAGTGCTAGATTAGTTGTGTTGGCCATGCATTGACCAACAACTATTGATTAGGAAGATTTGAAAGGAAGCACACCATTCCGTGAAGGTCATGAACAATATCCAAATGACATATTTGAATTTTAATTGGCACTACTATACAAAATGATGGATTACAAAATTATAGATTTTCCTTTAACTCCCACTGTCATTTTGAGAAAACCATTCATACCACCATTTTTTCATAGGGTAACCTCTCAAGGAGTAAAAAAGGCATAATGAATATAGGACATGTATTAGAATCTGTCATGAATATGTTCCCCATAACTAATGGTTCATTTTCAATTGGGAAGGGCACATGAGAGGAATAAAAAGAGAAAAAAATTATCAAGTAGACTTGTTCTAGAATTAAATGAAGTAATGGTTACAAATTATAAAATATACATACCTTCACCTACCTAAAATCTCCATGAAATTACATCCTAAGAGATAAAAGAGTTGAGACGTTGGTCCACAATGGTGAGTTGACCTAAATTGAATGAGAACGATCAATATAGAATCTTGATCATGTGGTACTTGTAGCTTTTTGTCAACTAATATTTTAAATCATGGAATTTATATCGTAATGAGAAATACTAAGATCTTCTGAAGGACTATAAATTTTGGAAATTGTGACATAAGGAACAGTGGAGCTTAGATGGAATTTTAATCTCTTTTATTTTATTTTTTTTGCAAATATTGTCTTCTAGAAAGTTGGTTTTCAAATAATATCATTCTAGATTCACCCAAAAGGGTTTTCACAATCATAAATCATTATTCTTGAGGAATTCCCACAAGAAAGATAGTTTTCAAGAACTCTAAGCTTTGATGGTTCTTGAGACAGGTTTTCCCCATCAAATTTTATTTGGAGAAAAACATAGGACAATGAGGTAACTCAACATGGTAGCTGACTTGAGTTATTTTATTGTTGGATTAGGGGTCAACATGGTGGGGAAAATCATGAAGGAAAATAAAAGGTTGAAGTCATAATCTAGTAGTAGTAGTATCATGAAATATTACTACATAAACAAGTAAGGGTTTGGACTTTAACATGCATGGATAATTAGGCTCAAAATAATGAAATATAAATAGGCATATTATGGTGAATAAGAAGGATGAATAATGGTTCTTTTGAGAAGACCTCATTTGTAGCAATGGTATGGTGGATGTGACAATAGAGCTTGATTTCTCCTTCATAATATTCTTCACTTAGTCTTCATACCAATCTTCATATGCATTGATTTCTATCCATATTGGAAGCTTTTTCGCTTTGTTGGTATTGTTGGTCAACATCTAGAACATTTTGTAGCAGACTCTAAGGAACTAGTTCAAATTGTGACAAGTTGTGGTGTCCAAGTGAAGTGATTCAAATTATGTTTTAAGAAAGACTTAAATATATATCCCCCTTATAAACAAATTTTGAATATGTAAGGTTTTGATATGCAAGTAGTGTGTTTTCCTAAATTAAGGTGTTAAGTGTATGATATACTTGGAGGAGATGTTTATGATGATGTATGTAATTCCTCTACCAAAATTATTTAATACCCATTTTGTGAATCTTAAGACATGGATCTTAGAAAACTTGAAGTCTTTGTAGCAAATATTTTACAATGTCACTTCATTATCCAATTTTTTACAATAAAATATTTTAAATCATGACTTTGATGACTTTCCATGAAGTATTATATTGTCCTTTGAGAAGTTTCGTATCCTTCATTTGCTTCATCCATAGGAATTCCTTCTTCTATAGATATACTTGTCAATGGATGATTAAATGGAGTGGTTTTTATTACACCACAAATGGAAATGATTGAAATATGCTTAACAAAAATTCTATTTTTCTATCTCGTGGTTTATTCATGCATATAGAACTAACATAAAACATATTTACTTAACCTTCAATAACTTTACCTTAAATTTCTCTAGATCTGCTTTAACAACATAATGAGGTCTCTGAGAAATACATTAAAGTGAATGTGCAAGTTCTTACCTCTTTTCTCACCATTTCCTCTCCTCCTAGTTGTAAATGTTTGCACAACAAAAATAATAATGTTTCTAGAAAAACTATAAATTTCCCAATTCTTTTAGCATTTCACTAGAAAGGATGTCAAATCTCAAGAAATTTGTTTGCATAAATTAGGTAACATTTTATTATCAATCAAGAGTTCATAAACTTGTGAAATGCAAAGACTATATATGTAGAATTAGATTGTTTATAGTAAAATCTATCTAAAATTCATAATGCTTATCCTACTTTATGAAATCAATTGCAAAAAATGACATGCACCACCTCTTTATCAATCAACAAAAAGCTTAATCAATCATGGCAATGTGAATGTACTTGGCATCGATTACATTATTGAGTAGGGAGCCTACTATCACCAAGTTATCTCCTTTCATCATTTTCCATGGATTATTTCTCCTGTTGTTAACAAGCATTGATAAAATTGTAATATAGCAATGTAACTTTCAAGACAAAATAAGAACTAATCTTCTCCAATCTACGTTTTGAAAGATTGCATAGGTAGAAACTCCAGTTATGAGATATCACACCTTGAATGGCTCACAAAACAACAATATCTTCACTTTTGGAGATTAATGATTGGAAAATAAATCTAATCACTCTTGCATTGGATGTAAAATCACTCTAAATAAAAGAAAAATGAATGAAGGGAATTTAATTAAGTTTAGCTAGCTTGTCAAGCATTCATTGATGCGTCGTGGGTTGAAAACTAGGATATAATGTATCTTATTCAACTCTAAATGGTTAAAATGGTTTACAATAGTACTTTGTTGACCAATCAATCATTACCCAACATGTAATAGTAATCTTGGTTTATAAACCAAATGTTATTCTTACTAAAGGAAATGTTTGCTACAATATAAAAACATGGACTAATATACACATATATAACAAAGGTTAAATAAAAAATAAAGAGAAGTATTTACTAAGAATAATATACAAGAAATGAGAGTGCATAAAATAAATAAGAGAATATAAAATGAAATAAAATGATGTCATGATCCAAGTGGAGTGAGCTTAATTCTTCCAAAAACAAAGTATCAAACTATTTTATAACATCATAAGCTAAATCAAACATACTACATATAATACTAGAGAATGACAATATGTGTGAAAGGAAATATTAAGAATATTTATTCTATTCCATAATAAGTTAGACATATGCTCCAAGAGTCCTCCCTTTGGAATGGAGAAGGCACTCTTATTTATACAAAAACTTGCTTTGAAACTAAGATAAGAAATAATAAATTTAAATCCACATATATTTAATGTGGTTACAACCATTTGTTAAAAATTAAAAAGTAAATATCTCTAAATATTTCTAAATATCTTCTCATGAATATCTCCAAGATATTTGATAACAAATCATCCATGATTCTTCTTCATTCAAGATACTTGAGCGATCCTTCCAAATCCCTGTCAAATCTTCAAAGGTTCAAGAGGAAATTGGAATTTGGACCTTAGTCATAAAAAAATGGATTCTTGGGATCTCTAAATATACATATAACCATCACAAAACTCACCTAACATTCAAATATAAGTGAAAACAATTCTTTTAACATTTAATCATAAAATCACTTAAAATAATAAATGCATTGGGAAACATTGATTCCAATCTCACATATAAACATAAAAATGGAGTAAAATAAGGTTATGGAAGAGCAAAAAATGATAAAATTCAAGGGAAAGGGTATGAAATTATGATAAAAAGGATGTTAAAATATGATCATTTTCATGATTGAACACACATAAAAACATACTTTTAACTTGTCAAACTTGACAAGATTCATTATTGGAGTTCCTCCTTTTAGGGTTGATTTCTTCCTTTTCTTCCTTCCTTGAATATATTGGGAGTTTAGTTACTATTATTGAAGTGGAAAAGGTCCCTAGGACTTTTTCCAGGGACAAAATTATTGGACTAGATGGTTGAATGGTTGAGATTTTTCTTGATTTTGTTGATATCGTGGCGGGGACTTATGTATGTTAGAGGAAGAATCCATATGTTATAAAAGGGTATTTGGGGCTTTGAATTCAACATTTATAGTTCTCATTCCAAAATTTACAAAGCCTTAATCCTTCAAAGAGCTAATTTCAAAGATTATAGCTTGTCGATTGTGAGAAACATTATATTCCTACATCTCTCGAGAATAGTTTGGTTTTCTTAATATGAGGCAAATTCATGATGCCATTGTGGTGGCTCAAGAGTGCTTACATTTAGTTAAAACAAGACATCAAAATTCCATCATCATAAAATTATACCTTGTGAATGCATATGACTATGTTGATTGAGGGTTTCTTCGTATGACATTACATCATAATGGTCTCACTTTTGGAGTGGTCTAATGGATTATGACATGTGTATCTTCTATTCAATTTGCAATCTTAATAAATGGAATTCCTTCCAAGTTTTTAAAGGCAATAAGGGAGTTGAGACAGGGGTGTTCCTTGTATCTATGGTTGTTTACAATTGTAATTGAAGGTTTAAGTCAACTTATAAACTTCAAGAATATGAGGGACCAAATTATTGAAATTAGAGTATTTAGGAACTTGTCAATCTCTCATCTAAATTTTGTAAATGATATCCTTGTTTTTGGAAAAGGTGCTCTCATGGAGTGGATAAATTATTACAAAGTAACATATTCCTTTAATAGTTCTATTGGTTTATATATGAGTAAGGAAAAGTATTTTTTCATTCATTTTGAGGTTGATGCGAGAGTTTTAATGGAAAATTATGATATTTTTGTTGTCCACGTTTATCCATTAGCTCAAGGGTTTACTTACTTGGGGTTTTTCCTTAAACCCAATGAGTATGCTCTATAATATTAGAGGTGGTTAATTGGAAAATTTGAAAGAACGCTAAATATGTGGAACTCTAAATGGCTAACCAGGGGAGGGATACTCATTCTCATTAAGGATACTCCTTAAAACATACCTATGTACTGGATTCATATTGTTATAGTACCAAAACCCATTATCAATCCAATTAATTCCTTAATATCCAATTTCATATGGGTAGGCAGTGCGGATAGGAAAAAGTTTCACTTGGTAAAGTTAAAGGATATGACACAACTTAAAAGGAAGGACGATGGGGAATTAAAAACTTAGAGTGGTTTAGCTGGTACCTTGGAGTTAAAACACTCTTGAGGGAGATCTATGGAGATGGCTTATTATGGGACTTGGTCAAAGATAAATATCTCTCAGATATCTTAGTTCATGTTTGGATTAGATCAAACATATCTACATCCAAAGAGGTCTTTTTCATTTGGCGTTCTCTTTTGAAAATTAAACATTAGCTACATGGAAACATATATTGGAAAATTGATAGTGGAACTAAGGTAAGGATTGGAGAGGATGTCTTTGGCTCTACAAGTAACTTATGTCTTCTGCAACAACTTATTAGACTCTTGTAACAACCCTCGTGAAAATTCCATGTAATAAAAGTTAATACAGCAAAAATAAAACCACGGTTAAGTGGCACTTATTCCAAGCTAAATGTTGGGCAAAGATATCCTAGTGGGCATCACTGGATGTGTGTTTTGGATAAGGAAAATTAGAAAAGTCTAAGGCATAGGCATTAAAAGTCAAAAAGGAATTTTGGCACATTTATTTATGAAAATAAAGGAAATTAGGAGAAAAGTAAGGTGAAAGGTCACAGGTTGCATGTGAGGAGGAAATTGAAGGAAAATAATGGAAAATGAAGAAAATAGATGCCTCATTAATAAAAATGCTTTTGAGGATCAATTGGTAACCTTTTGTCAGTTCAAGTTTTAGACCTCTCTCATTATTCTCTCTCTCTCTCTCACAAACACACTCTTGGGCACTTAGATTTTTCTTGAAGCACTCTAGCTTTGGATCAAGGAAGGAAAAGAAAGAAAAGGGAAATGAAGGAAAGCAAGGATCAAGGAAGAAGAGAAGGATCAGGTAGCTTCAGTAGGAATACTTGTAGGTAAACATTTTCATGTGTGATTTCCTAGCTAATTTGGACATGCATGGCTTTGCATGTTGGTGTACGGTTCTCTTGTTGTCGGTGGTATGGTTTTTCTGGGTTATGACAATGGTTTTCAACCTAGCCTTGCCTTTTTCCAAATGCCATGGTGTTGGGATGTTTATTTTTGGTTTTTTAACTTTGGTTTTCCGAATGGATTTTAGAATCTAGGGCAGAGGTGATCTCAAGTTTCATTCCCAAAGGCCTAGGAATCCCTTGACCAGTTTTGGCGAGATACATGATAAAGCCCGTGGGAGAAGTCTAAATTTAGGGCCTAGTGATCTAGTTTGGATTGCAGAAAATTCTGAGAGACTAGTGTCAGTTTAGGGCCTAGTGATCCAGGATTAGATTGCGGTAAATCCTGAGAGATAGGGAGATGAAAATTTACTCAAGGATAGTGATGGATTTCACATGAAATTCCAAGTTTGTTTCGGTTATGATCAGAGCACCGGGTCTGGTGTGATCACGGTTTGGTGAGGGTTGTGGTGGTTTAACCTCTGGATTCCCTTGATTTCTTTTGGACTAGTTGTTCTATGATCCCACATTCATGCTTGGAATATGGCACAGGGGTGACTGGCTAAAAGAAAGATTTGGTTCAGCCATGTCTATGGTTGCGTGGTACATGGAAGTCCCTAACTTGGTTGGATTTTCCTATGATTAATAAAATCTAATTTCTCTTACTTTTTCACTTGTTTATAGGAGGATTTAATTGTTGTCATATCTCTAATATTTATATGTTTTTATGTTGGTTATAAGCATGGTTATATGATTGTTTCATGACATGGTTATTTCATGTATTTACTTGTAATTGTTAAATGGATGGATGCAAGACCTAATTGATTTATAAAAATTCAATGGAGAATGTGGTGATCCTTCTAGTTATGTTTCATAAGCTCTTTTAGTCATTCATGCTCTGTATTGTATCTTAGACCTGTAGGTCGCATTGATGACAAGTGTTTGACATAATGTTAGTCTTGGTTGGGGATGCTCAAGCCTAGTCATGAGGTTTCATTTTGATTTGTTTATATGGTCATCATGTCTTTGATGAATTATGGAGGTTATAACAAGTTCTGGGTAGAGGCCAAAATTTTGAGCTAGAAAAGTGGCTCAAATCTCGAGGACACTAGCACAGGTCTACTAAAAAGAGTCTGGGGACGTTAGCACATAGGCCTGTTAGAGAAACTTTGGGTTCTAGACGTTGTCATGCCTATAGCATAAGAGGGACCAAGGGTTAAAATACTTAAAACATTAGTGGGACTCATGGAAAGGATATTTGAGTGACTAATATGTCTCCAGAGAGTGTTGTTACTGATGTGGATGGGTTTGTTTGATATGTTTCATCGATTCCATTTCCTTAGGTCACCAAGGAAGTTGAATACCTTATAATGACATCTCTCGTCACATGTTTACCCCAGTTGATCAGTTGCTTGGATGGACCTGGGAGGAGGGGGTGTTACAGATTGATCTCAGAGCGTGGTTGAGCTCTCCTTGGGTGAATTTGTTGGTCATGCATGCATGTCAATTGCATGTCTGTCTCTTGCACTTCCATTCCATGTGCTTGTTGCATTGCATCATGTTGATCATGGTTGTAGTAAGGTTGTCATGAGGAAATTGATGTTGATTTTGTGGGATTCATCGTCAGAAGTATATGACAGGTTACATGATTATATACATCTTGATTACATCCTTGTTTGTTGGGTTGTATTCTTGTATGTTTGATTATATGTATCAGTTTTGTAGGTTGGTTACAAGAATTGATTGCTTATGATCGACTACATGTGTTCATATGTATGTGTATTTGATTAGGCATTGCTTATGCATGTTGATAGTTGCATGTGGCAATGTGTACAATGCAGTAATGGTTGTTGTCATGCATGAGGTCATAGCATGCATTGTTGATATGGCATTACATTGATGAATGTACCCTAACTAGAATGATGTTTATGCATTGATGCACTTATTCGAGTTATGCCTATATCCTATTATGTTTACATTATACGTGTATCACACTGATTTTATGATCTTGCAGACAAGGTATCATTTTGGTTTATTGTGATTTGGTTTAGCTGACATAGTATGCCTTACAGGAAAGAGATCAAATGGCTAGCAAGGTTGTAGAATACACAGAATCTCCCTATGAATCAAATGGGTAGTGTGGTGTGGGGCACTCTTCTGACTTGGAAGACATATTGAGAAGCGTGAAGGAAGAAATATGGAGTTTCAAAGCAGACAACGACACAATCATGCAAACACAAGAGAAACAAGTAGAGGTGAATGTGATACTACTTCAAAGTTTGTCAGAATTGTAGCGACAAGGGCCACATCGGATCAGCCATGGACAAGAGGAAAAAGCTAATGGGGCATACGGGAGTAGGTCTCCTAGTAGACATAGGTTGAATAGATCTAACATGGTGATAGATGGCAGGTTGTTTGATACTCTGGATAGGAGAGGTTATGGACACATGTACTATTCTAGTTATGGTTCTGATATGTATCATGATCGTCATCATTATCATCCTTACAAGAGGAGTGATAGGGGATACTTTCCAGATGAGTTTAAGAAGGAAAAGACACCTACCTTTGATGGAGAGATGAATAAATCATAGGATGTAGAGGCATGGTTTCTTGCTATGAAGAAATTCTTCTAATTGCATGATTATTCAGAAAACATGAAAGTAAAGATAGCCAATTTCAGTCTCAAAGGTAAAGCGAATATTTAGTGGGAAGACGTGAAGAATGTCAAAGGGATACATGAGGAAGATTTGACTTGGTATGTGTTTGGGAGGCCCTTCAAGAAGAAGTACTTATCACAGAGGTACTATGATGACAGGGTTAAGGATTTTTATGAGTTGTGGATGGATTCTATGACAAATGAGGAGTATACTAGCAGATTTTTGGAGTTGTTGGGATATGTGCCTTACCTTAGGGAGGAGAAGGCCAAGGTTCAAAGATTCATCAGTGGACTACAGGTAGCATACGGAGACTGGATTGAGTTCGATGAGCCTATATCGTTGGAGGAGGTCATCTGAAACTTGAAACATTTATATGAGTGGTCGAAGCTCAAAGTTGAGCCTAAGCATGACTTGAAAAGAAACGAGAAAGCTAAAGGAAAATGGTCACCAAAGAGAGGAAGACCTCAAGATGCAAGTGAGAAAGAAAATGTAGTTCCTTACAAGATGTTCAATAGAACTAAGAAAGGAAATGGAGAGCAGTAGGCTAGAGGTGGTGGTAGGGAACCATTGTAGTGTTGTATACGTGGTAAGGATCATTGTAAGTTGGATTGTCCATAGTATCAGAGTGGTGGTAGACCCTAGATATATAGTGCTAAGGAGGCACATACAATTGGTGATGTTGGTCATAGCATTCCTCATATCTATTCAATTGTGGAAAATAGGTAGGCGAATCATCAAGCATCGATCATTGAGATGGATGGTAAAATTTGTGATCAATTTGTTTCTATTTTGATTGATCCTCAATATAAATATAGTTATATTAATCTTGACCTGGTGGAAAAGTGTGGTATGAGAAAATAAGTGCATAATCTTGGTTGGTACATTTGGCTATAGGTACAAAGAAGAGAGTTCACCATTGGGTGAGAGCTTGTGCATTTGAGTTAAATGGTATACCTACAAAAGCACATTTGAATGTATTTCCATTGGGATCGTACAATATGCTTTTGGGTATGGATTGGATATATGTTCATAGAACCAAAGTGGATTTCTTCGACAAGGCCAATGAGTGCGTGAATGATAGTGGGGAAAGAGGACTTTGCAAGGGAAGAAGAATCCTACACCAGTGAGGATGGTTACCGCTACAAAGGCTAAGTGTAGTTGTAGAAAATGTTGTGTGATGTTTCCAATACACATTTATAGTGACAAGGGTAAGGAGGTTGAGGATGCAGATGTGTTAAGCAGGTACCTATTTTTACAGTAGTTTCAAGATGTATTTCATGAGGTCATTATAGAATTTCCACCTCACATGGAGGTATACTTTTCTATTGAGTTGGTGCCAGGGGCAGCTCCAGCATCAAAATTACATTACAAGATGAGCACACCTAAGTTGGTAGAGTTGAAGTTGCAGTTAAAGGAGATTCTTAACAAGGGATACATTAGGCCAAGTGTATCACCATGGGCACTGGTATTGTTTGTGAAAAATAATGATGGTACTCTCAGATTATGCATTGACTATAGGCAGTTGAACAAAGTGACTATCAAGAGAAGGTATCTATTACCGAGGATTGATGATTTGTTTAATCAATCGAAGGGAACAAAAATGTTCTCCAAGATCGAATTGATATCAAGATACCTTTAGGTACGCATCAAGGAAGAGGATATCTTCAAGATTGCGTTCAGGACCAGGTATGGAAATTATGAGTTTTTTGTTGTTCCATTTGGTTTGACTAATGATCCAACTACTTTTATATGTTTGATGAATATTGTTTTGCTTCATTATCTAGAAAAGTTTGTTATTGTATTCATTGATGACATATTGGTATATTCTAAGAATGAGGAAGAAAATGTTGAGCATTTAGCAGCAGTGTTGAGATTCCTAAGAGAGAATCAGTTGTATGCTAAACTTAGCAAGTGTAGCTTTTTTCAGATTGAGGTATATTACTTGGGGCATGTTGTCTCCAAGGATGGCATAGTAGTGGATCCAAAAATGATAAGGGCCATCATGGAGTGCGCAACTCCTAAGAATGTGGATGAGGTGAGATCATTTATGGGATTGGCAGGTTTCTACAGGAGGTTCATCAAAAACTTGTCATGCATTGCATATCCTATCACATCATTGTAGAGGAAAGGTAAGAAGGTCGAATGGGAAGAAGAATGTGAGGCTAGTTTTGAGCAGCTTAAGAAGTTGTTGACACATGCACCAGTGCTAATGATTGCAGATCCAGACAAGGAGTTTTTCGTGTGGAAATATGCTTGCAAGAGAGGACTTGGAGGAGTTATCATGCAAGAAGGATAGGTAGTGTGCTATGAGCCATGGAAACTGAATGAGAATGATCGGAACTGTCCAATGCATGATCTTGAGCTAGCGGTGATTATACATGCATTGAAGATGTGAAGACACTATATTATGGGCAAGGGGTTTACATTGATGAGCGATCATAGTGGGTTGAGGTATTTGTTTGAACATCCAAATCTAACTTCCAGACAAGCTAGATGGTTGGATACCCTTAGTGAGTTCGACTTTGAGATCAGATACATCAAAGGGAAGGAGAACTGGGTTGCAGATGCTCTTAGCAGGAAGGTACAGGTAAATCATATAGTAGCTACGAACTCTTATGGGACAAAGTTACATGATAAGATTTTGTAGGCAAGACAATGGGATGAAAAATACATGGATATTATGAACAAGTTACAACAAAGCACAGGTATAGGTACAGATACATGTGCAGGTACAGGTACAAGTGATTGGGATACAAACTATCATCTCATGGCAGATGGTTTGGTGAGGTTTAGAGATAGGATCTATGTACCTAATTGCAGTGAGCTCAAGAAGCTTATATTGAGGAGTTTCACTCCAAGCCATACTTGAGTCATCCAGGATATCAAAAGACATGGACATTGGTGAATAAGTTCTACTATTGGTCGAATCTGAGCAAGGAAGTCGTAGAGTTCATGGATAGATGCTTAGATTGTCAATAGGTAAAGGTGGAATGTAAGCATCCAAGGGGTTTACTACAGCCTATAGTGATTCCAGAATGGAAATGGGAGGTCATTTCCATGGATTTGATTAAATTTCTTCTGAGGACAATGAGGCAACATGACTCTATTATGGTCATGGTTGACAGGTTGAGCAAGGTAGGTCACTTCATTCTAGTGAAGATTGCATATTTAGCTAGTGAGGTAGCATAGGTGTTCATCAGAGAGAGTGAGACTGCATGGTGTTCCGAAGAAGATTATGTCGGACAGGGATGCAAAGTTCATCTCAAAGTTTTGGAAAGGAGCTATTTGTAGGCTTAGGTACAGAGTTGGCCTTTTGTACAACTTATCATCCACTAATAGATGGACATACAAAGAGGGTCAACAAGATCTTGGAGGATATGTTGATGATGTATGTGATGCACCAGCAGAGGAAACTGGAGGAGTATCTTCCATTGGTTGAGCTCGCATACAAAAATGGTTACCATGAGTCATTGAGGATGAGTGCTTTCGAGACATTGTATGGATGGAGTTGTGACACTCCCATCAGTGAGAGTGATCTAGTGAACATGGTACTTATTGTATGTCGGTAGACATGGAGTAGGAAATGCAAGTTATAAATAAGAATCTAAAGGAAACACATGATAGACAGAAGAGTTATGTGGATCAACATAGGGTATTCAAGGAGTTTCAGGTTGGGGAGCATGTGTATTTGCACATCAAGCCCAAGAAAATCTCCTTAAATATTGGATCATGTGTCAAGTTTGCACCATGGTATTGCAGGCCTTTCCATATCCTTGAGAGGATTAGACCAATGGCATATCGACTTGCACTACCTCCAATAGGAAAATTCCATGATTTTTTCCATATTTCATTGCTTAAGAGGTATATAAAGGATGTTGATAATGTTATTGATTAGTCTATATTGCAGGTGGAGCAAGAAGGAGAGTTCCAGACGGAGCCTCAATGCATATTGCAGTGCAAGCATCTCATGCTTAGGAACAAAGCCATAGAGCAATTTAAAGTGTAGTGGAAGCACTTTGGGCCTGAAGACATGGGAGATGACGGAGGAGATGTGGACCCTGTATCCTTCATTATTTGTTGGTTGAGGCAAAGTAATTTTGGTTTGATGTTGGTATATGTTTGGCATATATTTTGCTGATGTTTTGGTATATGTATGTATATGTATATGGATGTAAATACTGCCATGAGATAAGTTATAAAGCTCCAATATGCGATATGGTTGTTATATTGTCATGTTGTCGTGATGTTTTTCTTTTGAGCAATTCTTTCATTATAAATACTACAACGAGCTAAGTTATAAACCTCCATGGGCAGTATGTTTTATTTTTAGTGGTTTTGCTGAGGTCATGGTGTGGTTTAATGCCAAGGATGGTGTTCCAAAAGGGGGAGGGTTCCGTAACAACCCTGGTGAAAAGTTCTTGTAATAAAAGCTAATCAAGGAAAAATAAGACCATAGTTAAGGGACACTTATTCCAAGTTGAATGTTGGACAAAGATATCCTAGTGGGCATCACTAGATGTGTGTTTTGGAAAAGGAAAATTAGCAAAGGCATTAAAAGGAAAAAAGGCATTGTGGCACATTTATTTATGAAAATAAAGGAAATTAGGAGAAAAGTAAGGTGAAAGGTCATAGGTTGCATGTGAGGAGGAAATTGAAGGAAAATAATGGAAAATGAAGAAAATAGAGGCCTCATTAATAAAAAAAGGCTCATGAGGATCAGTTGGTAACCTTTTGCTAGTTCAAGTTTTGGAGCTCTCTCATTATTCCCTCTCCCTCTCTCTCTCACTCTTGGTCACTTAGAGCTTTCTAGCTTTGGATCAAGGAAGGAAAAGCAAGCAAAGCGAAAGGAAGGAAAGCGAGGATCAAGGAAGAAGAGAAGGATCAGGCAACTTCAACAGGAATACTTGCAGGTAACCTTTTGCATGTGTGATTTCCTAGCTAGTATGTACATGCATGTATTTTCATGTTGGTGTATGGTTCTCATGTTGTCGATGGCATGGTTTTCCCAGGTTATGATAGTGGTTTTTAGCCTAGCCTTTTTTGGATGCCATGGTGTTGGGATGTTTATTTTTGGTTTTTGAGATTTGGTTTCCTAGATGGATATAAGAATATGGGGCGGCGGTGGGCTCAAGTTTCATTCCCAAAGGCCTAGGAATCCTTTGACCGGTTTTGGCAGGATCATGGTAAAGCCCAAGGGAGAAGTATCGATTTAGGGCCCAGTGGTTGGGGTTTGGGTTGCGGTAAATCCTGAGAGATTGGTCTCTATTTAGGGCCTAGTGATCTGAGATTGGATTGCAGTAAAGCCTAAGAGATAAGGAGACGAAAAATTCCTCAAATATAGTGATGGATTATAGATGGCATTCCAAGTTCGGTTCGGTTGTGATCGGAGCTCCGGGTCTGGTGTGATCATGGTTTGGTGAGGGTCGAGGTGGTTTAACCTCTAGATTCCCTTGATTGTTTTTAGAATGGTTGTTCTATGAGATCCTAGATTCATGCTTGGAATATGGCAAGGGGTGACTGGCTGGAAGAAAGATTTGGTTCAGCCATGTCTATGGTCAGGTGGTATGTGGAAGTCCCAAATATGGTTCGATTTTCCTATGATTGATAAAAGCTAAGTTATCATACTTTTGCACTTTTTTATAGGTGGATTTAATGGTTGCCATATCTATGATATTTTTATGGCTTTATGCTAGTTATAGTCATGGTTATATGACAAGTTCATGTCATGGTTATTTCATGTATTTACTTGTTATTTTTAAATGGATGGATGCAAGACCTAATTGATTTTATAACAAATCAATGGAGAAGGTCGTGATCCTTCTGGTTATGTTTCATAAGTTCTTTCAGTCATTCATTCTCTGTCTTGTATCCTACACCTATAGGTTGCATTGATGCTAAGTGTTTGACAAAAGTTCAGTCCCGGTTGGGGATGCTTAGGCCTAGTCTTGAGGTTGAATTTTGATTTGTTTATATGGTCATCATGTCTTTGATGGATTCTGTAGGTTGTAACAAGTTCTGGGCAGAAGCCAGGATTATGGGCTAGAAAAGTGGCTCAAATCTTGGGGATGTTAGCACTTGTCTGCTGAAAAGAGTCCAGGGTCACTAACACATAGGCCTATGAGAGAGACTTTGGGTTCTAGACGTTTTCATGTTTATATCATGAGAGCAACCAGGGGTTAAAATACTTAAAACATAAGTGGGACTGAGGAATAGGATGTCTAAGTGGTTGAAATGTCTCCTGAGGCTGTTGTTGTTGATGTGGATGGGTTTCTTTGATATGTTCCATCAATTCCATTTCCTTAAGGTCACCAAGGAAATTGAATCCCCTATAGTGACATCTCACATCGCATGTCCACCCCAGCGAGTTGGTTGCTTGGGTGGACCTGGGAGGACGAGGCATTACAATTCCTCCACCAAAAAGGGATTCGTTATCTAAATAAGATTCAGAAAGATGTTCATCTTCCAAGTTCATGCATGGTTTGGTTTTCCCCTAAAGACTTGGGTTTTGAAGCGGAATAGGAAGCACTTTGGAATTTATATATTAATGACCTTCATCCAGAAGGAGTAAGCCTTTTACATAAAGAGGATTTGTTACATTGGAATGGGAATGTGTAGGATGGGAAGGTTATAGTGAGGGAGGTTTATATCCATATTTCAAATTCCCAAACCATTTATGGTGGTGACAAACTAGTTATGGTGGTATAATAAGCTCTGGAAGTGGAACCTCCCCATAAAATTGAAAGTATTTTTGGTTGGTTATGCTTGAAAAATAAATTTCTCACATGGGATAACCAATGGAAAATGGGTTTTTCAAGGATCTGGGAGATGCTCCATGTGAAAAATAGAGGAAGAGACAGTTATACATTTGATGTTATTGTGTTCCTTTGTTGTTGGGATCTGGCTGATAGTTAATAATTTGTTAAACATTTCTTCAACATGGAGTCTAGAAAATTTCCAAGATTGCATCAAGTGATGGAAGGATACTAACCCAAATTATGTCTCCCTTCCTTCTTATATTATGTTGGGAATTTGGAAAATGAGTAACTCGACCATTTTTTAATATATGCCCCCAGATATAATGAGAACATGCATATAAATTAGGGTTGTTTTAGAGAGATGGGTCCTATAGATAAAAGTATAAGAAAAATAATTATTTATTTACCACATAACCATCTACAATTTCCTATTGGCTACTTTGATGGGCAACACGGTCAAACAAATGTGGCTATGGAGGCCTGATCTTCTTGAAGAGAAATCACTGTTTTAAATTATATTAGGGTGGAGGAAGAGGCACAAATTCAAAAGCAGAGCTAATTTCACTTTGGGGAACTTTAACTTTTGCTAAGAATGTGGGAGTGGCTTCTATGAATGTATTTGGGGATTCAAAGACTGTGGTAGAATGGGCAAACGAGCAGGATGCTTTAAATTCCTCCTCATTGGAACATTGGAAGGACAGATTCTGTGCTCTTATTATTTCCTTCAGTTTTATTTATTTTATACATATCTATAGGGAAATCAATCATGGGGTAGATGATCTGCCTAAGAAGGGCTTGGAGATACAACTAGGAATTATCTACATTGAAGAGTATGAAGAAGAAGCACTAGTAGCTATTAAGAGATTTATTATTTTCTAATATTCTAGGGAAAATGATTTTTGTTTGTTGTTTTATATTTTGTAGTTTGTGTACAGTGGGATATGGTGGTTATCATTTGAAAACTTTGCTAAATTTTTAGTTATGATCCATAATTGGTAATTTTGAAGTTTGCTCATATGATGTAACATATTAGAGCACATGGTGTTGTTTGTGCACATATTTTATATGATTCTTATGAATAGTGCACATGTGCTCTTAATATATACTCTTATAAATTAATATGAGCTATTTGTTATTTATTTTTTAACAAAAAACAACTCCAACAAAGAAAGAACTATGTGTTCCTTTCTTCCTAATAATTGAGAATGAAGTACAAATTTAGAGATTGCCAAGCCCACTATGGAGCTATGACAACATCATTTTCTATAGTCCCTTACATATTTATCTTTCTTCTCTTCTCTACTATCTCTCTATTCATCTTGCTGATTTCTTTAACATGAAACATCATATCCCAATAATAGGAATTGAACCCCTTTTCTTTCATTTGGATAATATTTTAAAACATTTTTTTGGGTACTTAGAGCTTGGAATTTGGAATCTCTTAATGCTTATAGAAGTATATAGTGAATACCATATACTACTAAATACACATAGGTGGATCATACTGAGTTGATGTCTTTAATGAATTTCATATGTTATTAAATACACATGGGTGAATCATGGTGAGTTGATGTGGCTTCCATAAGGACTCAAGGGGAATAATTGATGGTACCTTATTAAAGGAACAAGGTTCACATATGAACTCCATTTGAGGTACATTTTAATTTCTAAATGAAACCCTTTAACTAGATAATGCATTGGACATCTCTAGGAAATATTTCCTCTAGGTTTAAAAGCCCAAAAATATATGGATTCAATTAAAGGATTTTTAATGTTGATTCGTTAATGCGACTTTTGAGATTTAACCTAAAGTGCCCGTATAGGTCTCTATTCATATTTTCCCCATCCAAAAACATTAAGAAATTAACGTGTTAATCGTAAAGATCAAAGAAAATATGATACTCTATGATTATCACAAAGTTTTTTTTTAAATAAAATAAAACAAGAAGCTATACACAACACTCATGAGAGGGATCAATTTAACTAATTGTAGAATTTGGAAGGGTTACTTTAAAAATATTGTAAGCTTTTTAAATCAATGTAAAACATTTAAATAATTTAAGACAAAGATTGGATAGAGATTTGGAAATCTTCCCTTACAATGGGGAAGGAAAATTTGATCTTGATGAAATAAAATATGATACTCTATGATTGTTAAAAATCTCTTTAAAAATATGCTATGCACAACAATAATGATAGGGATCAATTCAAATAATTGTAAAACATTTAAATAATTTAAGATAAGATTTAATAAGGCTTTGGAAATCTTCCTTTGAAATGATGAAGAAAGAAAATTTCAGCAATTTTTTTTTATTTTTTTAAATATGATACTCTAAGATCGTAAAAAAAAACTCTTAGAAATAAAATAAAATAAAATAAAATAAAGCAATAAGCTATGTACAACAATAATAAGAGGGATCAACTCAAATAATTGTAAAATTTTGAAGTGTTACTTTAAAATATTATAAGTTTTTTAAATCAATGTAAAACGTTTAAATAATTTAAGACAAAGATTTGATAAAAAGCTTAAGGAATCTTTCCTTGAAATGAAGGAAAGAAAAATTAGAGAAGAATCACTATGGTTAGTTATTTTAACTTTTAGAGAAAATAAAATTAATATTACATATTATTAAAAAAATCAACTAATAAATATATTAATATACATTTATTAATTTATCAATAAATAAAAAACAATAAATAAAATAAATTTGAAAATAATTGAAAATAAATATTTTCTTTTCTTTTAATTTAAAAAATGTTTTAAAAGTGATATGTACGATCACAAATTTAATTCAATAAAATGCTCTACTAATATTTAATAGCTACTTCTTCCAATTCGTTAACTCCTTTAGAGTGCTTTAGTTTCCATATGAAAAGAGATTAAAAAACGCAGTAGTCTATAACGCGACTTTTTGAAAGTTTTTCCGGCGGATTTTTCCGGTCAAATCCGGCAGCAATTCATTGGAATCCCAAGTTTAATAGCTAGTTTCTGCACAATCAATGGCTCCCAAGGGTTTTCCAGGGCCCTGAATCCAAATATGTAGTTAAAAAACCATTTTAACTGCTAAAAATCAAGATTTAACTTCATTTCTTCCGCCGGATTCCGTCACTGGAATCTCCAAAAAGTCGCATTATAGACAACTCCTTCAATAACCAAGCCGTGTGAGTCTAGTTGTTGAAAACAAAAAAAATTAACAATTTTTTTAAGTTTTTTCTCATAGATAAGTAGGTGGGTATATGGAACATTAAAGTAGATGAGAAATGGCCAAAGTTACATCAGTTGATCAATATGTTTTGGGATTAGCAAAAGTCACACTATCAATCAAGTCTCTTAACCCTGTGAGGATTAAGAAATAAACAAATCTTTGAAAATATCACTCCAAACTTGATAAATGTTACTTCCAAAATGGTGGCTTATTTAAGAGAGTTTATTCCTATAAGAGAAGTGGATCAAATGAGAAGCCTTGTCCTTCCTGCAACCATTGTGGATTTTCTCTCAGCTTTTTTCGATGGTGCTTCTCATTGTGGTGTATGTGGGGAGGCTTCATCATTCTAATCTCTCAAAATCATGTTTTGAAAGCAATGCTTGGTCTTGGTCAAGCACCAACACGACATTTGAGCTCTTGGCAGTATAGGCCCTCCTGTTTTTGGCAAAGCTATTAAACATTTCCAATTTCATGTTTGGGGAGACTCTAAAGTTATTTTTGACTGGTTGTGCAGGGAATCTAATTTATAAGTTTTAAATTCAAGTTATTAGAAGTCAAAGATTGAGAATTTATTGTTGGAGTTTCAATACTTATCTTTTTTCCGTATCTACAGGGACTTCAACAAACATGTTTATTTTCTTCCTAAAAAAGAGCTTCATCTTCATAACAGACTGATCTTCCTTGAAGAATGGGCCACGGGAGAATGCCACTTCTTTGGCCTTTATCAGATTTTTTGATCTCTTGGTTGCTTTCGCTAAATATCAGTTTGTATAGTTCTTTCCTGAAGTTTATTTTTTTTCTTCTAGGCAATGATATCTCTATGTGATTCTTATATGGCCAATGGTTTCTAGCAAGTTTAATCAATTGTGTTCTATGTCATTGTGTTTCCTCTATCTTTAGAATAGGCTGGAAGCCTGTATAGAATGTATATGTTTGAATATCTTGTTAGTCACTGGTATGTCTTCTTAGTGGCTTCCATCTCTATGTGATTCTTATATGGCTAATGGTTTCTAGCAAGTTTAATCAATTTTGTTCTATGTCATTGTGTTTCCTCTATCTTTAGAATAGGCTGGAAGTCTGTATAGAATGTATATGTTTGAATATTTTGTTAGTCACTGGTATGTCTTCTCAGTGGCTTCCATCTCTGTGTGATTCTTATATGGCCAATGGTTTCTAGGAATTTTAATAAGTGTTGTTCCTCTGTCATTTTACGTTGCTCTGTCCTCAAAATAGGATGGAAGCCTCTATGAAATGTATATGCTTGGATATTGTGTTAGTCATTATTGTGTCCTTCAAAGTGGCTTCCAAAATAGTCTCAAGTCCAATATATTTCTTGGATCCTATGACTTCAGTTGTTCTATGATTTTGTAAGTATCATTGATTGCCATGAATATCAAGATGTTATTGTAGTTTCTATGAAAACCTCCAACCCTCATAGTGTCAAATGCTTCTATGGAAACCTCCAATGTTTGAATAGGATTTTAGGTTTTTTAATTTGTTGAAAACAATATATTCGCACTAATCATTGTTGTAAAAAGGTTTACTACAATAATTGCATGGAAGGACAAGATCTTCACCTAGGAAAATTTAATTAAAAGAGGTTATCATGGACCACATAGATGTTGTTTGTGCAGTGGGTCAAATGAAGAGACTTTTCATTTACCCATAAACTACTTTGTTGCTAGGTCCATATGGGATAGGGTCCCACAACGCTTATCTTTAAATGTTTTGTTGGAATATAATTCGCTTGAATCTTGCATTCGATCATGGCAAAGAAATGGCAATGAATATATGACCATTCCTTTTTTCACTTTCTGGGGAATTTGGAGTTACGGAAATGCCCTTCTTTCTAATAATTTTCCTTATGATCTTGACAAAACTAGTTTTACATATGTGCTTACTTTAAAGAATATGGACTTATTCTACGCAAAATGCGTGACAGGAAGGCTAAATTTGTGAATTGCATGGACAAACTCCCTGCAAGTTTCTTCAATTGAGCTGCAAAATTACAGGATTGTAGTTGTGGAGCTTAGATTGTCCTTTTTGAAGCTCTTAATATTCAAATTAGTTAGAATTATAGCATAAGCACTAATATCTAAGCAAAAGTCATTGCTCTTTGGGGTCTATTATTTTGTGCTAGATGGTTCCATCTTGACACTTTGTTCGTATTTGGTGACTCAAAAGAAACAATTGATTGGATCAATGAATGATTAGCCTTCGCTCCCCCATTACTTTGCAATTGGATTCATCGAATAAAAGAGTTAAACACCTAATTCGAAGAAATTATATTTTCCCACATTTACTAAGGGAACAAAATCTAGTGGCTGACTCATTATCGAAATAAGGTCATTGACATAAGATTGGTGAAATACATTTCAAGTTGTACATTCAAGATGGTTTACAAAGCATAAGCTTTTCCCGATCTCTTGAATTTCATTAACATATACTTGTCATCTATAATGTTGATATTAGATGATAGGTAAAGACATTATTTCAATTAATTTTGATTAGCTCATATGACACATCTTATATAGGAGTTTACTGGGACCATATTTTTCATATAACTTGATGCAATGTAGTAGATGCTTATAAAAAAAACTATGTTATTATAGTTCTTTGTTTTGTCTCCTAAATATTTCAAAACTATGTAAATGATTTTTTATCCGTAAAAACAAACTGGTTAGTTTTTAAAACAAGAAAAATTATTACAAAAATAATAACAACTAATACAAATATACTAATAACTTTATGTTAGAGAATTAGAAAATGATAAAGTTCGTATTAACAAAATGTATTGTTATGATGTAATATAAATATATATTTAATAAATATTAAATATAATTAAGATTAAAATATTATAATATATTATATATATATATATATATAATATATATATTTATTATGAATGTATTATTAATAAATATTATATATAATTAAGGTTAAAATATTTTTTGAAGTAATAAGTCACTTAGTTTATATTAGATTAGTTTCTATAAAATTATTTATTTAAATTTATGAGAAGTGGTTGAATGTGGAGTTATTTGTAAAGGTTAAAATTGTCGTATAGGTTGGATATTTTACTAAATTATGCAAAATAACAAAAATTTTCTACAATATATATATATATATTTTTTAGCATTTATAGGGGATTTGAACTAGTGACCTACCGCAAATAAGCCTTAACAGTGCACCTATTCACTGGCAATCCAAAGCCCATGAACACAAATTTTCCAGAATATTAATAGTAATATCTCAAACAAATTATTATGCAGTAGTCTATAACGCGACTTTTTGAAAGTCTTTCTGGCGGATTTTTCCGGTCAAAATCCGGCAGCGATTCATTGGAATCCCAAGTTTCATAGCTAGTTTCTGCACAATCAATGGCTCCCGAGGGTTTTCCAGGGCGCTGAATCCAAATATGCAGTTAAAAAACCATTTTAACTGCTAAAAATCAAGATTTAACCTCATTTCTTCCGCCGGATTCCGTCACCGGAATCTCCAAAAAGTCGCATTATAGACAACTCCAATTATTATTATGTGATGGTTCTTCTCGAAAATAAATCACATCAACCAAATCCTAATAGTGTGATAAATCCAAAATACATTTATCTAAATTATTATTATAAGAATTTTCTTACATTTCCATCCGAAATCTATCGAAATTCAACCTTTGCTGATTTTTTTTAATAATTATATACCTACGTCATCGTGGGCTATAAATATTAGGCGTACCAAAGTTTTCAACTCAAAGAAGGCTTCCACGTGAACATCTCGTGGGCAGCATCCTCCGATTGGCCACAGCCCAACTAATTGCTGACGTGGATTGTGTGAAAGTAGTGAAAGAGCAGGGCAGGACGCCACCGCACAGAAGACGAAAAGTCATGTTACTGTAGTAGCCATGTCAACAGCACACGGGCATTTGCAAGTGGGCACGTTACCCTGTCGGCTCCTACACGGACAAGACAGTCTCCGTAATCATTGCCTATCATTCCCCAACACTGGGCCCCACCGCTCCGCACCGACCTCCGTAATTCCGAGAATTTCCCTTTCTGTTTTCCGATTGGACCGATTTTCCGGGAACCCTAAATTTGTGGATGCACAACTCCATAAATTAAGAAGAAGAGCGTAACTTGTAAGTCCCAAGATAACATTATTGGAGATTTGCTCGTGGCTCCACAACATATCTGCCCGCCTGCCCCACGCTGCCCTGCCCTGCCCGTCATTTGAGTTCTTGAAATCAGAGATTTGTCCAACAGTTGTTAAAATTTTATAATAATCCACCGTCTTTTAAGAACAACGCATACTTTCACGCGTGCATCAATATTATATTTAGAGAACATGTTGTGGCACATGACCACATTCTAATATCCCATTCCTCCCTTTACCCTCCAAACATATATTTAAAAATACATAATCTTTGGGAAAAAGTAAAGTATTATATATGTAGAAAAATACATAAAATATTATAGTTTGGGAAAGGGAGAATTTTGTCGGATGGGAATGGTTGTGATGTTGAGGTTGTTTCTTTGTTGCTATGATTTCCAATATCTCATTTTCAAAACGCTATCAACCAACGAGAGAAAGTCCTTGATTCTTGAATCACCTCTCCTTCACTCACCTTTCTCTATCAGATATATGTTTTGAGATAATTTTAGTTTACATTAGCTTTAGTTCATTATTTTTTTCATAATTTAGTTGGTTTGGTTTGGTTCATAAATTTTTTCATAATTTAGTGGTCAAATCAGCAGTGAGGACAACCATTTCTAGTTATTAACCATGAATACAGTTTGACTCATCACTCTTATTCAAGGAAAACTACGTTCATAAGGGGGTAGACTTTCCCGCTATAACCCCTTGGTGGTCTGTAAGGGGTAGACTTTCCCGCTATGCTGGTGGTCCATAAGGGGTTAGACTTTCACTCCTCCTAGATGCCTCTGGGTCTTGGGCCGTTAACTTGTTTACTTATTTATGAGGAAGACAAACTCTTAGCCAAGCAAAATCAGTTTTAGGGCATACTCACCACATCACATAATACACCATTCTAAGTTAGATTTTTTCATTATTATAATATTTATTTTAATATAAAAATAAATTGTATTTACACAAAAAAAAATTAAAACATACTAATGTTGAGGGTAGATCTCACATAAAAACGTTTACGTAAACATGTAAACATAATTGTAAACATAAATATAAACTTAAAACATTTTAATCTAATGTCAGCCCTACTTAAAAATCAATCTAATTATTATTATGTATAAACACAAAAATAAATTAAATATAAAGAGGTTTACCAACACTCAAAAAAGAGGTATGGTAAATAAATAAAAATATAAATAAACCAAAGGGTATGGTAAATAAATACATTTTTTTTTTTTTTTTATATTTACTCTAGAGGTATGGTAAATAAATAAATAAACTAGAGGTATGGTAAATAAATAAAACCTCTTTTTATATTTACTTCATACACCTCTTTATATTTACCAAAACTAAAAAAAAAAGGTTTTATTTAGATGAAGACTATGGACCAAATACCATTGGACAAATATTATTAATACCATGAGCCAAATACCATATTTATAAAAGATGTATGTTAAATAAATAAATATAAAAGAGGTATAAAGAGATATGGTAAATAAATAAAAATATATCAAATAGGATTAGAAATCAACATCTAATTATATACCAAGCTTATGGGCCAAATAACCATAAATAAAAAAATATATAAATAGATCAGAGGTATGATAATTAAATAAAACATCTTTTTATATTTACTCCATAAACCTCTTTATAATTACTCACACTCAGAAAAGAGGTTTTATTTTGGTGAAATCTATGGGCCAAATACCAAGGGCCAAATTATTATTAATACCATGCAAAAAATATTACTAACCCTAATATTAATATTAAAAGATTAATAATAATATTATTTTTAAATTCAATTGTATTATAAAATATATATTAATATATCATGATATATATTAACTCTAGATATATATGAGAGGGAAGAACAAAGACATAGAGTGATAGAGGTGAAGAGATAGGGGGAGTGACAAGGGAGATATGGAGATAAACTAAAGGACATGGAGGGGAGGAATGAAGAGAGAGAGAGAGGGAGAGGAGTGAGAGAGGTAGAGAAGGGTAAGGGAGGGAGAGGGAGACACAAAGATGGAGGGGGAAGAGGGAGAAGGAGAGAGGGAGGGAGATAGTGAGAGGATTTGAGGGCAGAGAGAGAGAGAGAGAGAGAGAGAGAGAGAGGGGTGGAGGAAGAGAGAGGAGGGTAGGACATAAAGGATGAGAGAGAGGAAGAAAGAGGGAGGGATAGAGAGATGGAGTTGGAGGGGGAGAGAGGGAGGGAAAAAGAAGGCTATAGAGAGTGAGAAGTGGAGAGAGAGTGTGTATGTTTAGGGATGAGATAAAGAGACAAAGAAGGAGAGATATAGATAAGGGGAAAGATAAGGAGTGAGGGAAGGATATAGTAACATAGTTGGAGAGAGAGGGAGAGAGAGAGAGAGAGAGAAAGAGAGAGAGAGAGATGGGGGGCAGGCAGGGGGGGCGAGGAGGGAGATAGAGAGAGAGAGATGGGGGGAGAGAGGTAGGAGAGAAAGGGAGAGAGAGGAAGAACGGGAGATAGGACTTGAGAGAGAGGCAGAGAGTAATGGGGGAAGAGAGAGAATTGGAGGGAAAATAGAGAAAGAGAGAGTGATGGGGGAAGAGAGAGCGAGATATGAGAGAAAGGGAGAGAGAGGAAGTATGATAGAGTATGTTGGCTTGATGGGCCCTGACCCAGGTTCAACATTAGTCAACCAAGCAAATCCCTACACTACTAGCCCTTTCGGCATCAATTCGTGGAGCGCAGACTAAAGTCTCACCTGAAGTAGTATGGGGGGATGCAAGAACTAAGTTTCTACACCCTGATATGGTTGTGATGTCGATTTTATACCTTAACTCTGCCTTTAAGCAGATCGATAAGACTTTAGGGCTTATCGATGTACTTCTCTATTAGTCTTTCAGAACCTTCACGAAGGTATGCAATCATCCTTCACGTAACCCTAACAAGCGATCTTAGTACTTGCGTGCCTCTGTAACTACTTTGTTGTATAGTTCTTCGAATTATCTTAAGTATTCGCCAATTCTATCATGCAATTTATATTATCTTTGTGTAAACATATATCTCTACTTGCGTTCATATAATAGAGGAAAACATATAGATTCATGCATCAATTTAGCAATAAAACATAAACCCATTGCTTAACATAACATAATCACATGCAATTTACAGAAGTAAAATACACAACAATTTCAGAATACTCTTCTTTATTGATGATTCAGATGTTCAATATAGACTCTAACTACCGTGCGCACACAGCTACAGGGGTCCACGCACTTAGCTGCGGACTTCTACCCTAGGCCTCTGCACATTCAGCTGTAAAGCCTTCTTCCTACGCTAAGATTCTCACTCTTAGCTCCTTTACAGACTCATCCTCGAGTCACTCAGCCAGCGCAGAGATCTTGTGACGAACGCCTCCCAGCTCTACTTGGACTACTGCAACTTCAACAGCACACTATGTTGCCGCTTGCGTTATCTCCTCAATCAGCTGCTCTGCCACTGGCCCTGTACTATCTGAGTGTATCTTTTGTTGAGTCGCCTGCAGACCAACCAAATTTCCTTCAATGGTGGCAGTGAGCACATAGGATTCATCAAACCAAGGCCCTATTCTAGCCTTGAGTATGCTGTCTTTGCGATGCGCTGCATTCACCTGCTTCTTTAGTACCTTTTCCTCTTGTAGTTTGGCTAGCCTCTATGTAAGGGAAACGGTGTGCATCACCGCTTTGACTTCATCATATCATTGTTGCATCTCCCAGGCCTCTGTTTCCATCCTTTGCAAGGTGGGATATTCCTGCAAATTGGTAACCACTTCGAGCGCTTGCTCGAAGAGAGTGGTACACTCCATTACGACGTTCTCATACTACTCTCTACTTCTAGCGGGTTTGAAGGCTGAGCCTTCAACTATGGTTCTATGATCTTGAGGTTTAGTTCAAACTGAACCTTTGCCAACTTTGTTCTGGCGTCGCGCACTCCAACAGCAAGCTTCTGAATCCACACATCTACTGGCTCATCATCCGGAATGGCTAGCTTTGGGATAGACCTGCATGCCTCAGCCACCACCTTGGTCGTGCGCTCATTTTTTTCTGCAGTGATGGCTTTGATGAGGTTGACAACAGAATCTCTTTGTATTGTTATCTGAGCATTGCTAACTTTCTGCTCACTGATTACCTGTAACACGTGATGTTCGCGGGCCTGAAGTTCTGCGATCACGTTGTCCTGCAAATTGTGAAATGCCTCACTGGGAAGTGCGGCCAAATTGAGCCCAATTCCTTTGAGGGCACTGACAGTGGGCCTATCAACTTCAGTCTCTGTGGTTAGTGCTCCCTCCAGCAGCAGTATTGCCGAAGGATCTAGGGTGCGTGCCATCCCTACTGCTTCCAATGTCCCGGGCACTAAACTAGTTGACGCCACGCTGCTTCATCCCACACTAGTATGGACTTGCGATGGCTGGATCTGTAGCTCATGCAGACCCATCTGAATGGCCCCCAAGGCCTGCTTCTATTATAGCTCGAATTGCAGCAGCTGTTCCACAGTGGTATCTCTGACTGTATGACTGATATCATTTAAATCACCTTCTGTTAAGGTGATTGGATCGAGAGAAGTCTTGCTGGCCTTAGACTTATTTCGTGGCCCTACCTTCTATGGATCTCTGTTGTGCTTAACGCAGAATGGAGTGGTCTCTAGGTCCGCTCTTCCTTGGTCCGACTATTGTTCCTCCTCCTTTGTCTCTGGATAAGGCGACTTCTGACTCCTGCCAGAGTCACACTCCTCTTCTTCCACCTGTCCTCCCGTCTGCTTCGCGGTGGTGCGCTCTGCCTTGGCCTTGTCCTCAACCTCCCTTTTTCTTTTTAAGGCCAACTACTCCATCTTCAGCTTGGCCTCCTCCTTTTTCCACTGCGCTGTGGTCTTGCTAGACCCAGCTGTCAAGTCCGAGGTAGTGCGCTAATCTACTGGCTGGCGGTCGAGGACTGCTGTAATTGTGCCATTTATGGCTAGGTATGGTAGTTCATACCATTTCTTCTCAGGGTCCTTGCGCGCACGTATCGAGACTTGGTGGAAGTCGGCCTTGAATTCCACATACTCTTGCAGCTTCTCGAACACAGTTGGTGACAGCTGCAGTTTGCAGTTTATGGCCATATGGATGCTCATCTCCATCAAGATCCAAAAGGCCTTACTGTCCTTGACCCTTTGAGGGTCCTTCGTAGCTCACAGTGAAGTGAATTTTGCTACCTCTGGTATGTCGGGTGCGACCAGAGGAAACTAGTTATCCTCTGGTAACTCCCATGCAACCAGCACTATGGACAGCAACAACCAGGCATAGTGGAATTTTTTGCTATGATCCTGCGCCTCTCTGTAGTTCGTGAGGAACTCTATGCAGAGGTAGCACACCCAGTTAAATTGTATGCCCTTTGCGCACTCGGATGTTAAGGCTACTATTGGTTCCAACACTTCATTTGCGCGACACATTCACATAATCTTTTGCTGCCAAGATTTGTGTTGCAACTTTGACCACGGGGTCAGCTATACTTGTGAAGGCATAGTCACATGACTTCTTAGCGAGTTTGAATTTTTCCTTCATTGCTTCAGCGAGGTCACGCTCGCTTGGCTTTCCACCAAGCACCAAGGCTGGATTTTCTCCCAAGTACAGCAGTCGAGTGATCCTATGGATCAGCATGTCAGTGATGGGTATCGACTCTTCTAGCCACAGACACCCATGGTGCACCAAGAATAGCAGCTGCTTGATCACGACCATGGTTATGGGTGTGCGATTATAATGTGGTACCCACAGCATGTTTAATAGACCTACCTTATCCACCCCTTTTAATCACTTCCTTGGCTCTAGTGCGGTCACACCAGAGTCTTTGTAGAAGATTCGATGCATGAGCTAGTCCATTGCTAAATGGGGAAAGCATTCTGCATCAGCCAAATCCTAGTCCTCCAATTTTAACAAGGGGATGTGCCCTAGGCATGGTCCTTCAAAAAAAATTTGGCCCGGGAGTAAGGGTGTGTGCAGTGTGACCTTACTTTCATCAATATCCTTTGGAACCTTCGTCTTGCCTCTGCACGAAGGAATGTACTTGGGTAGTTTAGAAATGGGGTCAGACCCCTCCACATCAATGTCCTCCGCCCCCTCCATATCAATATCGTCCATGCCCACATGGAGTTCTTCAAACTCAGCTTCAGGCTCTAGGTCAATCACCTTACCCTTTTCCTACGCAGTGGGCTTTCCTGTCTGTGGTTTCTTTCTGGGTGATGCATGCACCGGCTGTTGCACTTTTTGCTTATCCTTGTTTGATTTTCGACCTTCCTGGGTTGGTGTAGGTCTCGACCTGGGTGTCCTGGGGATTTAGGCACTTCTGCTGGTACTTCTACACTTCCAACCTCTGAGGCAGCTCCCTCAACTACCATTACGACTTCCAAGGCATTTCCTTTGGCTATTATTGCTTCTCCTACACTTAGGGTTTCTGCGGGCGCTGACATTATGTTAGACAACAACACTTGTGTCTCTATTGGCAACTTCTAAAAGACTGAATTCACTATTAGGGCTTCAAAGAGATTAGGGTTCATACGTGCCTGAGAGCATAATAGCTCAATTCTCAATATGCTAAGTGTTTTCCGCTGGGCAACCACCTATAATTTATAGGCATTTTCGAATTCAAATGCGATCGTTCCCCCAATAAATTGTTCATCAATGCTAGATTGGCAGCAGATTTTCACATATCTTGTCCTTAAATTCCAACTTAAATTCTACCCCCCCCCCGCTCCATTTGGTCGTTTTCCAATTTTCCAATCATGAATAGTGACCATAACGGTCACTTTTCGGCTGCCCTGTATGGTCCCTTCTTGGGTAGTGCAGCTCCCTGCACATGTTTGCTGACACTGTGACATGCCTTCATTCCACGCAGTTCCCCAATCTCCCAGCTCCCTAACCTGGACAATGTAGTTTATAGTCCCACGCCTCCTTTTAGCTACCTGGAGCACTAAGACTATGCTTCCATCATGTAGCCATCTAGCTGGATCGCCAATATATGGCTTCAATTGGATGCCATTCACCCGTCTTGGGAATGGTTCTCCATTCAATTTTACCAACTGAACTGCTCCACCATCGGTAATATCCTTGATGACACAGGGCCCCAACCAATGCATCATAAATTTCCCTGGAAATTTATCGAACTTGTTGTCATATAACAAAACTAGATTGTTTACCTTGAAGGTGCGTAGTTTGATGTGTTGATAATGCTAGGCCTTTTCGTGCTCCTTTTGAACTTGTTGATGGAATCCAGCTAGAAATAGATCTTCTTCAAGCTCCATTAGCTGTGCAAGCCTCTCCTCCAAGGCTTCGCGATCCACCATTCTCGTGAATGCAGCTATGCACAAACTAGGTATAATGTACTCCATCAACATCATATCTTCCACACCATAAACTAGTTTGAATGGTGTTTGTCCAATCAACCTCTTGCAAGTCATTCTATAAGCCCATAGCACCGTGGGTATGCGAACATCCCAGTCGTTTCTTTGAGAATTACAAACCTTTGTGAGTGCACTCTCCAATATTTTATTAAATTCTTCCACCATCCCAGTAGCATGTGGATGATAGGGTGTGCTCTTCTTATGGTACACCTAAAACTCATCCGTCATCACGCTGATTGTCTCATTGAGAAAGTGTGTACCGTGATCACTCATTAGAATTTTTGGACAACCAAACCTTGTCAGTACGTACTCAAAGATAAATTTTGTGGCTGTCGTGCTCATATAGTCTTTCACAGCTTGTGCCTTCACCCATCCGGTTAAATGTTTAGTCGCGGTGATGATGTATCGTGCACCCGTCTTCTTTCCTGGAGGCTGAATTGGTCCTACAAAGTCAATCACCCACTTCTTGAAGGGCCGTAGTGATACCTTTGTATTCAGCGACAGATCATCCCTACACGAGGGCTTACCTATCCATTGGCAAGCGTCGCATGCCCTACAATATGCTTTTGAATCCTTATGCAAGGTTGGCCACCATAGCCCAGCGCGTAGGATATTCTGCGCTATTGATTTTCCTGCATAATGACCTCACGTGGCTCTGTCATGAGCCTCAGCGAGGATGTTGTTTCGTTCAAAATTTGACACATAACGTCGCAATATTTCATTTGACCCCATTTTGTATAAGTGCCATGCAATGACAGAAAATTCTACCGCGTGCACCACCAGTTCCTTCTTCTGTTGGCTTGTATATCCTTCCGGAGCCATACCTGTCATTAGGAAGTGTATAATATCTTCAGAGTGATTGTCTGTGATGCGCACTGCAAAGAGCTGTGCATCAGGTAGCCCCTCCTCCAAATTAGTAGGTTCCTCTCCCGTTTCGATGCGCGAGATGATCTGGTCCAACATTCAAATGTCCTAGTTCCACAATAACTTCAAAATCATACTCTTGGAACAACAACAACCATCTACATATATTCCCCCCCAACACAGGGTTGTTGACTAGGTATTTCAATGTGGAATGGTCCATATACATCTTAAAGTGTCTGCCCAACAAATAGTGCCTGAACTTCTGGAGTGCGTACACCATAGCTAAACCTTCGCGCTTTGTTGTGGAATAATTTTTCTCTACTTTGGACAGATTCCTACTTGCAAACACTATAGGATGATCCAAGTCCCCTTCACCAGCCTGTGTCAGTACTGCTCCCAATGCAATACATGACGTGTCCACATGCACATGAAATTCCTTCTTCCATTCTGGGAAGACTAGGATTGACGTGATGACCATCTTCTCCTTCAGCACATTCAAGCTCTTTTGGAATTCTTCATTCCAACATAATGTAACATCCTTTTCTAATAATTTTTCCATCGGCGCAGTAATCTGGGCATAGATCTTGGTGAATTTCCTTTAGTATCCCATATGCCCAGTGTTGCGCGCAAATGTTTCACACTCCTTGGTGCCTCAAAGTTTATTATGACCATGATCTTAGATGAGTCTACCATCAAGCCTTCTTTGCATACCACATGGCCTAGCAAGATCCCAAAAGGGACTCAAAACAAACATTTCTTCAAATTGAGAGCGATCGAGTATCTCCAGCATGTATCTAGCATCAAGCGTAGACTTGCCACATGGCACTTCACCAGCCCGAACACTGTCCAATCATCAAAGTATACTTCCAGAAATTTATGAATAAAATCCTTGAACACTGGGATGACTACACGCGAAACGATAAAAAATGCATTCTTCAGCCCAAAAGGCATCACTGTATACTAGAAGCATCCCCATTTAGGTGCGAAGGTTGTCTTACTTCTATCCTTCGACACGATCTTGATTTGATGGTACCCAGAGAACCCATCAGTGAGCAAATTGATCCAGGTGGATGTTGGTGGCCACCCACCTATCCCACTTGGACCCCCACAATTGTCTCTTTCAGCATTTTCAGTTTCCTTAATTATAGCACAACTTACTATTTTTAGCCGTTTTTCGGGTCTTGAACTTCCGGAACCGTTTTGAGGCCCTAAACGACGTTTTTTGGGGAATCCAAGGGAAAAATGGGTCCATGCAATGGACCGATGTTGCCCATTCCAACAATGGTAGTTCTCAGATAGATCTTTCTAACGAGCTATCATACGCGTCAAACGGAGATCGTATGCCAAAGTTATGACCCCGGGAAATTGATGTACCAATTTACC